>JAXGGA010010892.1:0-44855 GCA_038373865.1 Uloborus plumipes
AAAAGCACAGTTATATTGCAAGTTAAGTATTAAGAATTGAGCTGAATGCAGTAAATACAAGCAGATTGTGCAACAACACATTAACATCATACAGCAATTAAAGCAAACAAACAGGAAAAAGAGGGGCAATTCAAATGGAGATTTTATACAAATTGACAATCAATACGGGAAACAAAATAAAATATTAGGTATATATATAACACTGTTAAGCAAATCATCTGATTACACTGTGCGGCAAAATAAAACCTTCAAAACGCTATTGACACTATTCTGACTGAATCTTATGTAAAATGATCCCCTGAATTCGAATATGATCACCATTTTCCCCCTACACGTATCAATTTTTGTAGAAAAGCCCCCCCCCCCCGCCCATGTTTTTCACTTTTCCTTAGTTTCAGTGCTATTATTTTCATTAGGAAGGAAAGAGCATTATATTAACTGCTAATATTATTCAGGGGTGATAGTAGCTCAATATCAAAAACCCTGAAAGTGAAAAATGAAAAGTAAGGAAACCCTGAAAAGGTACCAATACCTCAGCGTTTTATTTGCAGGTGTTCTCAAATGAGGGAGGTTCCATGAAATAGACTGAACCATAGAAATTTCCAGAAGGATGTTTTAAGAGGTTTTTCTCTCTTTCTTTTTTTTTTTTTTTTGAGGAGTGCTCTCCTTAACATAAAAACATCATAGAAAACAAATGTACTTACCTAAGTTGTTGGAGAAAGCTGGAAGTTTAGTTAATTATGTGAAAGGAAATTTTTGATATTGAAGTTTTAGTGATATGCCTTTTATTCAATGAAAGAAAAAAGAAAAATCCTTGAAAACTTCTTGTATAAATACATAAAAAAAAACCCCCAAAAAAGAACAGCAAGTATAGAAAAGTTCATTTGCTTCAACCAAAGTCAAAATTATTTTAAAAAATTTAAAATTTTTGTTTGTTTTCTTTTAGTATTGTTGTCTTGGGGCAGACTCCTTTTTTTCTGTTTTTCTTTTTCATTACCAGAAGTGGCAGATGGTGAAGCTTCAAGATCATGCTGTTTTTCACTATCAGGAATAGAAATAGTCGATGATGAAGCTTCAAGTTTTTCATCATCAGGAATAGCAGATGATGAAGCTTGTTCATGTTTGCTACTCGATGCTCCAGAAAAATTTGCAGGACTTTGTGAATGAAGTGTCTGCTGATAAGTTGTCCAACTATTCAATAAATTTCTTCCAAAGTTTCCATGGAGAGGTTCATGCACAGGATCATCACTGCCAAATGCTTCACATGTGTTGGTGCCCATTGAATGCAAATAATACTTGACAGTTTGGATAGCATCTAAACTTTCCATATTTAAGGAAGTTCTGCTGTCAGTAACTATATCGTCCATCCAGTTGAATGCACTTTCAACCGATGGACCATGGAAACAAGAGAGTAAAGCTTTTACCATTTTGGAAAGTTTGGGATATTTTAGCTCGTTCCCATTTTGAGCATTCATGACATGTGTCCAAAATGGAATCAGACTATCACTCTGCTGAGATAGAGAGTTATCTATCTGATATTCTCTTAGTTCTGCATCTAAGAGAGGTACTTCTTCTTCGAGAATAACAGTAGGCAATAATTTTGCCAACTTTATCATGGCAGTAAATGTCGTTGTCACGCCTCTTAAGGATGGATTAAGGGCAGATCAATGAATTAATACTGAATTTTTCATTGGCAATTTTTTTTTCATATACTCAGCACAATTTGAATAAGCAACCTTCAAAATTTCTAATAATTCTTTAAAATTAAAACTACCATCATTTTTTGTAAATGTAGCATTTACCCCTGTGAAAATTAGTCTGTCAGGAAGAAAGTTCGCTCTATCTGTAACATTAATCTTGAAAATGTCATTAAATGAATTAACACTTGAAACTAATTCATGCTTTAAGAAGAATGCTAAAAATGTTTTCATCAAATTAATCATTTCAACATGCAGTTCATGCAAAAGGCATTCTTTCCTCTGGAACAGTTTCACATATTTGTTAAAATGTGGGAGCACTGCTTCATAAATTTTTATGTGAAACAAAGTCTTTTTTTGTTCTTCAAACAGTCTTTGGATAATCCTTTTTTTCCTGATTTTACCTTCTGTAGTTAACGCTTTCTTTTTCAACAGATTTTGAATTTTTTTTATTGATTCTATTTCCTCTTCACTCAACTGTATCTTTTCATAAATATCTTCCAAAAGTTCTTCAGACAATGACTCACTCCAGGAGAAATAAAACACTAACAATGGATCCCATAAATACTTGAGTCTCTGAATTACAGGCAGAACATAAAGCCACGGATGATCCGGTCGAGAAAGTGGCTTCAAGGGCTTAATTTTCAGCAAAACACAAATTTCAAAAAACAGTTCCCTCTTGTCTGTGCTTTTTAAGTCAAAATAAATGTTATCTAACAAAATTTCCAGGTGCTTTAAAAAAGGCGCCGTGAATTTTTTTGCACAGTTATTTGCTGTATGGCAAGTTTCCCCACCAATATCCAACAAATGAGGAGCTTTCTTTCCTTTGATTTTCACTTCAGCTCCGTTTTTATTTCCTCGCATCACGTGACAAGAGTCCAATAAAACACTTATTAAATTGCCCCACGGTATGTCGTTCCCTTCCAACAGAGAGACGACGGCGTTGTACACTGCTTCCGCGTTGTTGACAGACAACTTCAAAGAGGCCAAATGACGTAACACTACTTGATTTTGTTCTTCCGAAAAGTAGCGTACCAGTACGGTCAACACGCTGTCAGAGGATCTGCTGGTACCTCCATCCATGTTAAGTGAAAAGAATGAAGTCTTCAATTCATTGATTTGCTCATCTTTTATCGTTTTTGAAAGTCCATATTTCAATTTATAAGACGCAGCTGATCTTGATAACTGTAAAGCTTTTAATGTCGAAATATCAAGGGCTAAAACCTTTGCCAATTCAATCAATTTTGGCGCCAATGAAAAAGAAAGCGAATTCTCGGCTATAAAACTAAGTATCAGTGCTTCACTTCTGGTTTTTCTCGTTGCGCAGTCCAGAGTGCGTTTATTTTCTTCTTCATTCTGAAAAATACTTCCCCCAACAGGACAAAGTGCATGCAGAACTTGAGAATTAATGATTGATTCACGGGCTTGTTTGTGGTTGGCTGTGCCAGAATGATTTTGCAAAGCTTTCAGCCCTTCGCTTTGATATTTGATTGAAGTGTTGCAACAAATGCAAAAACATTTGCCTGCTTCATCAATTTTTTTGCACCATACGTTTATTTTTTCATCCCACTGGTCCACCTTCGTCAACCATTCCCATCGGAATTTATTTTTAACTCCTTTTTCAATTTCAGCAAGATCATCTGCTTCCGAAAGAATTTTCATTTTCTTTGCAGTATAAAAAAGCTTAACATAAAAACTAATTCATGTCTCAGAGCAGAACAAGAGAAGACAAAATGGCTAAAATTTATCACACTGTACGACAGTAATGTGATTCTGCCCGAAGATCAGATACTGCGCGGGGGGGGGGGGGGGGGGGAGAAAAGGGAGGTGCTTAGAAGCTCTACTCGGACTACAGAAACCGGTTTCCCCTCCGCTTCCCCCTTCGACTCTCCTCTGGCGCTCGTGCTCGTAAGCACAGAGAGGGAGAGAAAAAAAACAAAATGAAACCCCGGAAAAGCTTTTCTCTGACACCCGGAATGATTTTTCGGAAAACCCGGAAATCCGGGGTAGCCCCGGAAAACTACCACCCCTGATTATTTTAAAAGCCGAGAGAGGCTCAAAGCTAATATTTGAAATACAACAAATTTGAATTTTATTTAGTTAGCATGTGAGATTTCCCCCCAAATCATTTCATTTTTATGTAACTTTATGTTCTTATGGCATATAAATGAAGAGATATTCAAACCTAGATAAAATATAAAACTGTCTGCGAACTCAAATTACTCCTTAAAAATTTTCCACAAAAAAAAAAAAAAAAAAAAAAAAAAAAAAAAAAAAAAAGGAAGGTGGAGCTACTGAATCCCATACTGCTACCAATAACAAAAATATCAAGGATATAAGTGGAGGTACACTACCATGAGGTTGATTGTCATTATATCATGATTAATAAATGTGTCAGTTTCGTATGTAACAAAGCTATTACCCCACAATGAAGAAAATCAAGACATATTTTGGATGAAAAACTTTTTTAAATGAGTAAATAACTTTTTCAATAAAATGTCAAAATTTTCTGCAAACTTTAAAAATTTTCTATGAACAGCGTTCGCGCGTTCGACTATATTAGCTGGGTCTGGAGATATTATAATGAAAAAAGTATGAATAAAGATTACCTCACAGGAAGTAGCAATTTCAGGATGAACTTGCTGAATATGCAATCGCCGTGATCCTGGTTGCAAATATTGTAGACCACATTTTTGACAGGTATAATCATGGTCATCAGTCTCCATGTGTTTAACCAGGTAATGATGTAAGCCAAACCATGTCTGACAAACTTTACACTGATGATTACGTGCTTCAATACCACTTGGCCGACATTTTTCCTGTGCCAAACAAAAAATGCAAAAATTAGAAATAAAAATAGCTAAGTGGAAAGGAAACAATACAGGGTTGAGATGGAGGTGAAATACAGACCAGAAGACTTCCGGTTAAATTTGGAAAACAATAATACTAAATGTTGAGTATTTAGCAATGCATAAAAAGATGTAAAGTTTACTAATCAACAGCTCATCTAGACTAAATGCAGAACAAAATGTAGATAAGGAAAAGGATGTACTGGGGAAATAACTGCCTCACAGCTACAAATTTTTTTTTCAAAAACAAATATATGAGCTAAACTTGTTGAGTATGAGTAATATAAATACCCATGTAAATAAAGCTTTTTAGAACAAAAAAGATTAAAAAAAAAGTTACAGGGGAGGGGGTGGGTATAAATTATAATTCTCATCACCAATAAAATAAAAATATCCCAAACAAGAAAAATAATGCATCTAATAAAACAGTACTACTGATCATCAGAGGCAGAAATCTCATGCAATATTTTGAATTGTGCAGGATTTTCCCTATTTTGTGCAAGTAAACATTCTGCTCAAATTCTGTAAATGACGATTCAACACTTCAAAAAGTAAAATTTTAAATAATAAAAATCTGAAATATATAAACATACAATTTCATAATGACAATCTCGCCACACATGCATTTTGCTTGACTTACATGCATTTTCATGTACTTAGTGCCATGTTCCACTGATAAATTATGTTCTTTTAATTCTGCTTCATCTGTAAATGTTGAGTCGCATATGCTACAATTATGAGTATAATCTTGATCGTGTACTTCTGAGTGTTTCTTAAATTCACTGGGGCTACTGAAAGATTTTGTACAGTTGGTAATAGCACATTTAAAACGCTTTTCACAAGCATGCATTCCTTGCATATGGAGACAGAAAAGTGTATAATTTTTGATGACATAATCACAATAGTGACAGTAATGTCCTATTTTGTCTGGAAATTCTATAACTGCCAATTCTTCATTGCCAGGAGCATTTTCTGCAGTTATAGACCCATCAATATCATCTTCTACACCTGAAAACAAGATAAGTGGAAATAGTTAAATCAGACTACAGAATGTTAACAATATGAACAATTATTTTCATGGGTGCCACTCTAAAAAATAACCAGGACTGAAAAACACTGGGCATCATATTTGCTACACAAATATGTTAGCGCGTAATGTACAGTTGTTTTTGTGCGTGTAAGGGCTAAAATAGATGCTGTGTAAATTATTTTGGTTGGTCACCCTTCGCGTTGGTCGACGTTTCGGAACGAAAGTAAGAGAAAGGCAAAAGGAAAGGGACCCTAGAACTTTCTTCGCCTGATGAAATGAAGAGGGCGCCACATTTTGGCGAAAGAGGTGATTTTCCCCCCTATCCCAACTGGGGTGGACTCTTCCGCGGAGAGGAAGCGAGGAAGAAGAAAGAAAGCACGCTGGGGCATTGGTTTCCGTGGACCTCAACTAGGGTGGACGAGCGAAAAAAGGCTACTGGACTGTGCTGCAGCAACTACGATTTCTTGTGCGGAGAGGTTACTGGTACCATGCGGTAATGTGCTCAACAACGGCCCCGAAAAAGGCAGCGAATGTGCTCAACAACGCCCCCGCAAAAGGCAGCCCACCTTCTACCTACTGAGTAAAAGTTCTGTTCGACTGATTACGTCGCCATTTCGTCGGAGCGCAGGGGGCCCCCACCACCTGTTTCTGCAGAGACTTTTATCCAAGAAACTAAGTGTTACGCTTCGTTTTGTGACCAACCTTCTCTGTTCGTGCAATGTTTTTCTATTATATTTATGCTATCTACATTGTATGGCAGTATGAAAATGATTGCATTAAACCTTTTTACTTTGCTTAATAACTTTAGTTAGTTTTTTGTGTCACGTGTCTCCTGGTTTTCTTTGCGCTGGCAAGACCAAGGAAATAGTAACGTTTCGGCTTTCCTGTTGTCCCATGTGATGAGTTTAGCCCAATGTTATTTCATATTTTTTAAGTTTTGGACACGATGCTTTCAGATTATGTTTCCTCGGAATTGGTTTAATGATCAAGTACTGAACCTGGGTGAGCTTAAAATATACGATCTCAAAAGGATATAAGTTGTCGTTTGTTTTGTTACAAGTGGTTGTTTTTCCTCCCTCGTTTTTCTTGTATATAACAAGAATTCTGCACATGTTAGCGCGTAATATGTCTGATGTTTTATGCACAAATATGTTGCTTTTATATATTCTAATTAACTATATAATAAAGCCAAATTGTAAAATTACGTAAAATCTAAACTTTCAGAATAGTTTTGTGAAAAGATTTTTTTGGAAGAAAATGTGATGACAAAAAAAAAAGAACGTACTATATTTGTTACTAAATAAAAAAAGCTTCTAATTTTATAGTTCATGGAAAAGATTCTTAATAATAAAAATTATTTCACATAAGAGATTCTTGGCTATAAGATACACTAAAAAAGAGAGCTTTAACATAATTTTCTGGATAAATATAACTATGGTTGAAATAATTCCTTTAATTACTAATCTTCAAGGTGCAACCAGAGAAAAAGAGATAAACAGCTGCTTTTTCAAAATACGGAATTCCGTTCTCTAGACGGAAGTGCAGCAGCTATGATCATTTTATATCTTAAGTCAAAACATTATTAAGTGTAAAATTAAGTTTAAAATGATCTTCAATGCGTAGAGAATACTATTTTTGTGTTGTAACATAATGAAAAACAGAAATATTAATTTCAGTCTAAGAAACTGACGATCATAAAGTAAACTTCTAAAGAATGATATGATTTTTTATGCACATATCAAACCATTACACATCTTCTGTTTTAAAAGTACAAATTACAAAAAGCTTGTAAGAGCTTCACCCACAACGAGTAAATAAAGGAAATTTCAATGCAATTCCAAGCTCTAGGGGTCAAGTTTGGAAATATCGGAGCTAAATTAAAAACTATAGTCTTAAAAACCGACTAACTACTGTTTATTTCCAACACTGACGTATAAGCAAAGAGCAATACCAGGTGGGGTGGCAGTAGAATAATACTTTTTATTATTATAATTTTTTCAAATTTTTTAAAACTAACCGACAATGTACTTCACAACAAATTATAATGTTGCTTATTTTGTTCTTAAATGATTTTTTACATTTTTGACTCTGTAAAAGGAGCAAGCATCAATAGGGTAGTTTTCGATTTTTCAATTTTATTTTTATATGATAGAGCAACAGACATGAACATCAACGGCGAAAAAATTTTTGCGCTGCGACAAGTAGTTTTTTTAAAAATAATTTTTAAATTTCAAGCGGCTGTGACGTCACTGGGCATTCGTTGGCGCTTTTGAACTTTCCACTAAGGCGAAGAAAGAGCGAGAAGCTTTAGATGCGAGGAGCGCGAGAAACCGGTTTCTCCGGCTTCCGCACTGTTGTTCGCTCTGCACTGCCGTAAGTTTTTTTTCTCGCCAAGTGATGCGTTCTAAAAATTTGACTACGGATGTCGCCAAAAAATATCAAAACAATCACCCCTAGCAGGGTATTGGAGTGCTCTTTGATAAATCCAGTTTTAAATAGTGAATTAGTAGACTTTAAGGTATTGATTACGGAAGGAGAAAATCCCGCAATGAAACGATAATATAGCAAAAATCCAATTTTTATGGATGAAAGGCTAAAAGTTACTGCCCTCTGACGTCACGGGTTTCGGTTTCAAGGCGCGCTTTTTTTGCGCGTGGGTTTTTAAAAAAATCATTAAGAATCAACCGTTGTGTTTTAAAATTCGGCAATGGTGAATTTTTGTGTTTTGTAAGCCTCTTAACAATATCTAGTAGTTAAAAAAGGGATATTCAGTAGGTCACAACTACCCTATTACGGCATACTGAAACCAAAAACTTGAAAATAATTATTTAAAATATAAAATGAAGTGTCTAAATTAAAACACTTGAATTAAAGTATACAATACAGGGGAAGCTGATGAAAGGGGAGAAAAGCATCAACATTCACAAAATAAAAAAGATTTAAGTTAATGATTTGATGAGTCAGACAAAGCTTTTCAAATATAAAGTAAAACTCATAACTGTACTTTTTAAAAGCTAGACACAATTTTCATCTAACATAGAAATATATGCTCTTCTCATTGCAGGATTAGATATTAGCAAAAAAGGCTACTGGTCCCTCGGACCAGTCAATATGAACATGTACTGGTCTGCAGATAGCATTACTGGTTTCCTTTAAATTTAATACTAAACATGTTTGTACTTAAAATCATTTACTTTATGATTACTTTTATTTTGAATAAAACTTTCGTTTGTAACTCATTAAATAGTTTTTAAATAAAACAATAAATTTCAACGTATATATTTAAACGTAAAATTACTGTTACTGCCTATGAAGATAGTAAAACATTAATATTAAACAATAACAACAAAATAAGCAAAGAGTAAAACATTTTTCTACGGATAAGGATTTGTGTAATCTTTCAAAATGTACATTTCTATATTCTGAATATCACATAAATGTGCATTTTTGCGTTTCAGACTTTTACTATTGATTTTAAGCTAATATATTGTAAAATTTTGGTTTTATGCACCAGAAGTACTGTTTTAAGAATGAAAAAAATTTGAAGTTATGACTTTTTCACGATATTCTTATTTTTCAGAAATTTTTTAACCACAAAAACATCATTTTCGTGAATGTATCCAAGACCTAATGAGTACTGATCATGGGTGCAAGTTTGGCCATGCTTCCAAGACGGAAAATATTTGAGCCCCCCCCCCCCCCCATGCGTGCTCAAGGCGGGAAAAACAAATACTTATTGATTTTACTGTGTCAAAACTGAGGGTTTAGTACTCATTTTATTTATTTTTTTTGGGGGGGGGGAGGATTTTCGAAATTTGAGTTCTAAAAACCTCATTTTAGACGATCTTTGGTAATATCAGAATAAGGTGTGGCTTATCTAAAGATTAGGCGAATGTAGGTACTCTTCCCGCACAGTTTTTTAAAATTGAAATTTTAGACGATCTCCGATAATGTTAGGAAAGGAAGATTCTGAAGTAGTAACCTCGGAAGTTTTTCTAGATCACAGCTGTACTAACAAAATTAAAGTACATACTCGTATTTGATAACGTCAGGGAAATGGAGTGTTCAGGGACTTTCCCACTCCTTAAAATTGCAGTTTTAAAAATAGTTTAAAACTTTTTAGTGCTGTTATAAGAGAAGAGATTCGAAGGCCTTCGCCCAAATTTTTTTCGAAAATGATGTCGTAAAAAGCGATTGCAGGATATATCTGGTAACGTTAGGGATAGGAATGAGGCTCAGAAACGTATCCTCAGGGATTGAAAAAAGGTCCAAAATCAAAATATATTAGTTTTCGATAATATTAGAGTGAGAGTTTTATTTAATTATTTTTTTAGGGATCAGATTTTCGAAATTTGCTCAAATTTAATTGAAAAAGCACAAAATTAAGAATGATAGAAAAGAATGAATGCAAAGGGTTGATTTAAATATTACGCACGCAAATATGACATCTAACTATCTATGATCACCAAAATTTTGGTTTAAAAATGATGAAAAAAAATTATGAGTTTTGGTAACTCATATTTCCCGACTGATGCATAATTTTGCTGCCTAAATTTCGATTGCCACCTGAAATATCTGTGATAAATTTTTAGGGGGGGGGGGGATATTTATACTCCAGCTAAACTCAACTCGGATGCAGCTGCATTGAATTTTCCGAAGGGGCGTGGTAAAATGACGATCGTGCAAGTCTTCTGTTGTGGAATATGAAACATAAGAAAAGTGAAAAATAATGGCAAGCACAAAGTTAGAGATATTCATGCGGTAGAATCACACAGAAAACAAAGTGGGAGACTGGGACTGAGGCGGATGCAATCTGATTTCGAAATGCGTAAAAAATCGAGACTGACTGGTAAAGGCGTGAAAAACAACCAAAATGTTAACTTTATGCCAAACCTGTAAACATTGGAAAGTTTAAGGGTGTCTTAGAGAAATCCGATTTTATGTTTCGTTTATTTTTGTCTTTGGGAAAAAAAAATTAAGGAATTAGATCGTTTTTTTTCCGTCCCGATGTCAATCTCGGTGATTTCGTCAAGACGGAAATCCGTCCTGAGACGGAAGGTCTTGCACCCATGGTACTGATGAAGCTTGGTTTCTGCTAACAAAACTCAAAGAACGCTTAAAAAATTATTAAATATTAAAAAATAAACATTTCTTTTTACAGAAAAATATTTTTTGATCCTTTTCTTAGGATAATTTTCATGTCTGAATGATTAAATTCTTCGTAGGCAAGCATCGTCATTTTCACGACGCTTAAAAATAGCTTCGTAAATCATCAAGAGGTGGTGCGCGGATTCATTTTACTGCTTGCTTAGAAGGAAAATCAACATTGAGAGCTTGATGAGTAGATATTTCGTAGAAAAAAAAATTTAAACAGGTAAGTGTTTACGTGATTTCCATTATTTGAAAGTTACGCGTATGTTTATTGCTCGTCATTTTCGCGACGCCTGTAAAAACGAAAAAGAATAATAGAAAATTTAGAACGAAGTTATAGTTTGGTCTAGTACTTCCACCTGAAGCAAATAACGTGACCAAAAAGGCTTAATTTAAGCATGCTTTTCCTCACTGAACGAATTCTTGATGTTTCGTCATTTTCGTGACGTCGCGGTAATGACTGACGTCAGCTGGGATGACAGCATGATTGCAAATTTGACATTTGACGCATTTTTTGGGGTGTTTGAGAGTCTTGAAATCAAATTATTCCTCATGTGTTGTCTTGAATTTAAATTTGAACATTGAATAGTGTAATTTACGATGACAGGATTTGCGATCGAGCATGTTGTGCAATTTAGTCAAGCAAACGAATTAGAAATGCAGCAATAAAATAAAATCGTCCTTAAAAAAAGAAAAAAAAAAAGCAAATTCTATTTATTTTGCATTATTTCACGTTTGCAGAGCTCTTTATTCAATAATTGTTTTTAAAAATTTTTTTTAAACAATTACTTCTTAAGAACTGTAAAATTCAGTGAATTTAAATAGCATTTTAAATTTTTTCTTAGTGTTATTAAATATGAGGGCATATCTGTCTAATATAAATTTAGATATTTGGTACTGTGAGTCTCAAAAAAAGTATAGCATGGCAGAGCCCTCAATTAATAGTGAATAATAATAAAAAAGTGTCATAAGATTTTAAAAAAAAGAAAAAAAACAAACGTGAAACACAACACTTGTAACAATAACACTTGTTAAACGATGCAAACTAAAATATTATTCCATTTTCACCTGAAAACAAAACTATAGTTTTAGCAAATAGTATTAATTGCTCACACACTTTGTCTTTTTTAGGATGGGTAAAGCAAAACCAAAGGGAATAAAAAAAGATGTGGCGCAAAAAGCATCACAACAGTACAAGTTGCATCGTCAAAAAGCGAATGCTAGGAATCAAAAGTATGAGGCTAACTTAACAGAAGAAAAAAAAGAAATCATGAGGGCAAAAGCTCAAGAACGATACAATAAAAGAAAGAGCAAGGTGTAATTAAGCCAATTGCTGAAAGATCAGATAGAGAGAAACACAAACAGAGAAAAATTTGGCAAAATGCCACCACTAAATACAGGAAGAAAATCTCAGAAAACATAAATACTCCACCACCATTGTCAGAAAGTAATGTTCAATGCCCTAGCATGTCAAGCAAGAATTTGGGTCGAAAAAAGGTGGCTAAAAGAAGAGCTAAAGCTTATGGAGACTTAGCCAAAAAAAAAAAAAAAGAGAGAATGAAAAATTAAAAACAAAAGTTCAAAAGTACAAGCAACGCTGGTTGCGTTTAAAAGCAGCATCCTCAGCTTCTGTTACTCCACATAGCAGAGTTGAAAATCTGTTAAAGGGTAAACGGGTTTCAAGCCCAATAAAAAGAAAATTACTTTTTGGTGAAGTTTTAACTGATGAGTTGAAAGAAAATTTAAAAGTTAAATGCTCCACCCAAAGAGAGAAACAGATTTTCCATAGGGTGATCTGCGGGAAAATCATTAAAAAGTACCGGCTTATAAATTTCACAGGTAAATTCCTTTCCCGCAGAATAAGTACTGTTTCTGCAGATGCAAAAAATTTAAATTACCAACGAAAAAACGAAACGAATCAATCTCGAATTATTATCAAAAAGTAATTAGAGATTTTTTCGAAGATAACCAACACAGCAAAATGTCCCCATGCAAGAGAGATTACGTGACAAAAATAAATGAAAGGGTGCAAAAAAGAATACTGACAAAGTCTGTAAAAGAAATACATACAAGATTAATCAACGAAAAAAAAAATATATATATCTTATACTACATTCTGTCGAATGAAGCCTTTTTGGTTAGTACCCCCTAAAAATAGAGATAGAGAAACTTGTGCATGTATCAAGCACGAGAATATAGAGTTAATAACCTCGAAGCTTTACCACTTGAAGATAATTAAACACAAGAAGCCTGACTCCCTAATTAATTTGAATTTAAATGATGAATTAAAAGCAAATACAGATTTAAAGCAAGTAGTTAAATATTTCTCATGGCAAACCATAAAAGAAACAAAAAATATAAAAAAAAATTTAAAAACAATAAACAAAGTAGCAAAGGTAGAAAAATCTTCCACACTTGAAGAAATAATAGCAAAATTAAATGCAAATTTTCCCAAATATGAAAAACACGTTAAAACGATGGTTCACCAAGTGACAGCACTTAAAACATTAAAGGAATCCTTACAGCCAAATGAGATTTTATATCACATGGATTTTTCAGAGAACTACGAGTTAAAACTGCATAGAGAAGTGCAATCAATGCATTTTGGTGCATCCAAGAAGCAAATTACCCTGCATACAGTTATTTTGTATACGAATATAGGAGGTACACTGCATGCCAAAAGCTTTTGTACGGTATCGGAGGATCTCGCGCATCAAGCTCATGCTGTATGGGCCCATATGGCTGATATATTTACAAAATTAGAAAAGAGCAGCATTGAAAAGGTGCATTTTTTCTCAGATGGCCCTACAGGTCAGTATCGCAATCGATACAACATTTTTTTCATGGTGAAATTTACGCCCATATATTTCCCAAAGTTGATTGAGGTTTCATGGCATTTTAGCTGCATGGATGGAATTGGTGGTTCTTTAAAGAGGAGTGCTGATTCTTTCGTTTTGCATGGCGGGGACCTTGCATCTGCAGAGGACTTTGTCCAGTTATTTCAGGGGAGCAAAATAGAGGTTCTACTTTTAAAACCAGAAAAAATTGAGGAGATGAAACAAAACTTCCCTTTGAATGTGATTGAAATTACAAATATTTCAAAGCTTCACCAGGTAAAATGGAGCAAAACGACAAAAAAGCTCTTCAAAAGAGAATTATCACGCTGGACGTGCCCAGCAGAATGCATCCATTTCCCCCAGTCAGCCATATCCTACCAGATTGATGCTGCCAATGGTCTAATTTTTATTGTTATTGTTATGTACTTTTATTTTTTTTTCTACCTTGAAAATGCAATTATGCCCCTGTGATAATAATTAACTTTTATATCTCTTCTCACTTAATTTTCTTAATAATATTTGCAAGCTATGGTCAATGAAACCAAAACCAAACTAAATATTGGTGACTGGGTAGCAGTAATTTTTGCAGATGAGTGGTATCCAGGTAAGAGCCAAAAAGGTGATTAAAATACACAGTAAAAAATAACAATAATAAATACAGTAAACTAATTTTTTTTTCTCCCTTCTAAGGTGTGATTGAAAAAAAAAAATCAAACTATTTTGTGTGTGTCATTCATGACAATTTGCGGGAGAAATAAATTCTCGTGGCGGGACAAAGAAAATGTGCAGGAAATTGAAGAACCACATATCCTATGCAAAATTAGGACTTGACCAGAACCAGCATCAACTAGATATTTTAAGCTTGAAGAGCAGGATTTTGAAATTGTCCAAAAGATGTTTTAATTTAATAAAATTGATAATTTCATTGTTTCTCTTTCCATTCTCTCCTCATTATTTTCTTTATTTAATTCACAATATTTTCTTTTTCTTATCAATCACAGTCATTTCAGTGACAAAGTGTCATTTCAGTGACATCATTTTTGATGCCTTTTAAATGCTATAATTAAAAATATAATACAAACTGAAACCTTACTTACTGAAAATTAACCTATTAATTTTCAGTAAATAGTTGAAAGATATGTTGTTAATGATATTTACCACTCATTTAATGTACATTTTTCAAAAAAAAAAAAAATGACAATTTTTAAAAAATGAGATTTTACAAAATTTTTTTTTTTTTTGGTAATAGTGATTTTACAAAATAATTAAATTATGAAATATTTCAAACATTTCCCAATAATTTATTTTTTAATATGATCGATCTCTGCCGAGCTAAGAATTTGTTCAAGATATATGTACAGACTTATTTTAAAAAATTCAAATGAAAATATCGAATTTGATAAAAAGAAAATTCTAATCCAAAATGCACGTATATGCGATATTCAGCCATACAATTACTTTTCAGAATTAATATTTTTGCTTTTACTGTAAAGTTCACATTTTTCTGCTACAACATGGATGCATAGAAGCCTTTCTAGACCTTTCTCTTGATTAGAGCCAAAAGGATACTGCAGGCAAGGCATCAATGATCTCAATCTCTGTAGTATCTATATAGATTCTCATGATGTCATTTAAGGCCGAGTTACTTAGCTTGTTTTTCCAGTCATTTTTCACTTTTCTTAAAACTCTGAAGCCTCTCTCAGCTTCAACTGAGGTGCATGGCAAACGTGTGGAGAATGCAATTGACGATTTTCAGCGGCTGCTGGTCCTGCGGACCACTGATAATTTTTTTTCTGGTGGTCTGAGGCGAGTTTCACTGGTCTGGGACCAGCGGACCAGGAGTAATTTCGAACCCTAGGCTGGCATTAAAATTTCAAACGTGTGAGTTGATAACATACGAAACATAGATACTTTGCTAATCTAAAAGATCACATGACTATCTACCAATCACAAAACGAATAAGAAGAGCTTAGAGGAAGTCACAACATAATGGCATCTTGATTCCTTAAACCAGAATCTTAAAGATATCTTTAGAATAAATATAGAGAGAATTTTCGCATAAGATTTTTTTTCTTTTCCAATTCTAGTATTGCCTAACTTTTAAAATGCTCAACTTATGCCAGAACTTAATGTTTTAATGCTTTGAAAATTTAATTCAAACAGTAACTAGAATTTACTTGAATTAATTAAAAATAACTTACCATCATGTGTTTCCACAAATTTCTGGACACTTTTTTCAATCCATGCCATGTGCACATGTAAATAATGACTTCTACACAAATCATCAGTAGCAAAATTTTTGTCACACAAAAAGCAGTTGTAATTTCCCACTTCGTTGGGTGCCACAACTTCAAAGTTTTGAGAATGCTTGGAATCTGCTAAATGTTTCTATAAGGGGAGAAAGAAGAAAATCTTTTAAAACATTTTTAGCCTTGGAGGCCACATTCAAATTAAGAAATAAATAAAGGAAACATAAGTGCACCCTATAAATGAAATATATATTTATATAGTTCCATTAGTTTATTACATTACATAGAAAAATTAACACTATTCCTGTATTAAGTTTTTTAACATAAGAAATTACCAAGTGAAATATGTCTAAGTAAATATGCTGCAATGCTAGTTTAAATAACAAATATTTATACACATAATTATTACAACAACAATGTATTTATGTACCACTTTTAATAAAACAAAAGACACGTTTTTAAATATTTCTTTTTAAGCATTTATTGCCACATTAAAAAGAAATAAGAAAAATAATATTAAGTTATAAAAACTAACATGCAGTAGTAATGAATTAAATAATTTAAAAACCTGATGAAAAATTCACTCTTACAGACCTGCCTACTAAGAGAAATGAAAAATCCCGCAATTACATTTATCAGCTTACGACGCATACAAATTGCCTCAGAACCTAACTTTGAGTGTTTAAAATTCTCATCAACATACATTACCATAAAATTGCATAAAATATTAAAGAAAAATAGTACTTCCATAATATTTACGCCAGCTGATTTCATTGTTTTACTTCACTTTAATAATTGAACAGATTTCATTAATGGCTATTCTTGTCTATATTTTATTAAGATCTGATTACAATTCGTTCTGAATTAAAAAACTATTTACAAATTTAAAATGACAGAAATTTAATATTTTTTCAAATTATTTACAGAGCTGGATTTGGCCTTGCTCAGAAAATCGGAGCCAAATTTTTTGTTCGTAGCAATGACCTTTGATATTGGATTTGTAAATTAATAAATTTTCAATTGTATCTCATGACATTGTAGATCGAAATTGAGTTGAGTCTTTAGTTACATAGCTGAAAGTCACTTGGCATTTAGCATTGCTGTGTGGAATGGAAAGGAATAAAAGCATAATTTTTGCCAAATTTTTAAACTTAGGGGTAGAACTTCATGGAACTCCGGAAAAAATTCACAATAATGCGGTAGGTAAGGGGGGGGGGGACTTTTAAATTTCCTGTAAATTTTTTTTTCCTGTTGCATGTAAAAATCTGAAAATATTTCAGGAAATCCTTATACATCTTGTAGAACCAAGACACCTACATATTCTTCAAATGTTTTACTATCACTTTTTTGCATGAATAGGGAAAATTTGAGAAAATTGCAATTGCGATGCTTCTATTTCATGCCACATTTTATAGATATTATATGCAGTGAAACTAAAAAAGAAAAAAATTAATTAATACAGCTTTAAAGGAAAATATAAATGATGCTGCAACTTTCTCTGATGTAAAAATTTTAAAAAAGTGAATACCAATACAACAAGATAAGTATCCCATTTTAATTGTCATTACATTGGTCCATTACAACAAAATCCAATGTTAATTTTAACAACTAGACCCTCCTTAGAGTCTACATACCAAACTAGAAGCTTCTACAGCATACAGTTTTTGAGTTGTGCAAAATACATACATATGCACATACAGACGTCATGAGAAAACTCGTTGTAATAAACTCGGGGAGGTCGAAAAGGATTTTTCGGCTAGTAATGTGTTGGTAGGAACATATGCACGTGCTGACAGGTCAAAACAGAAACTACTTAACATTCATTCGTGGGTGAGCAAAATTAAAATTTAGACAGAAATTTGAGTGAATTTTTTTTTGCGATCACAATACTTCTTTTACTACGTAAAAGGAAGTAAAAAAATATTTAAAAAAAAGCCCACTTTTCTTGTTTAATTCTCAGATTTTTAAAATTTTTCCACAGATTAACAAATTGAAGCTAATTAGTAGAAAAATGCTTGACTTATTTATTATGGGCCTAATGGAAGAACTTTTTATTGCGACATCCATGGCAATTCACACTGAATATAAGTCTTAGGGCTATCATATTGGCAGATGTTAAAAAAATTATCTTATCCTCCTCCTCATTTAAATGCCAACAGTTGTTACATTTAATTCATGCTTACTTTGTACTAATTAAATTAAATACATATTAAGCAGAACTAGTCCATCATTACATTTGATCTCTTAAAATACTTAAAAGCCCAATGAATAATATATTTACCTTTATGTCTCTGTCAGTGAAGAACATTGAAGCACACTGATTACATTTATAAATAAATACATTTTGCTTCAATTGTGAAAGATTCACAGATTCTTCCACATTAGTAGGAGTACAATTAAAAACATGATCAGTAAATTCCTTTAGGGAACCAAAATGAAGCAAGCATTTTATGCAGGAATATATGTCAGGACCTAAAGTAAACAAGAAAAAAGCTTTTAAAAATAAATATATCAAAGAAAATCAATATTCAAAACCAATTATAAACTGCTAAAAAATTATTTACTTTACAAAAAAGCATCAATAAACTGCACATTCATCTTCTCTGACTTTTATAAATGTTTATTTAAATTGAGAAATAAAAATAAGAATAAACTGGTTAAAATGATTAAGTCATCATTAAAAGTTATAATTCAACATTGGCTGAACTTATAATTCGAATTACTGAGAGGCAGACCTAGATAAAATGTAAAACTGTCTGCAAACTCAAATTATTTTTTTAAAAAATTCTGCAAAAAGAGGGACTTCTGAATCGTACAATACTACCAACAACAAAAATATCAAGTTACATGAAGTGCAGGTACACACACTACCATGAGGTTGATAGTCAATATGTCATGATAAATAAATGTGTCAGTTTCGCATCTAACAGGCTACTGCCCCATAATGGACAAAATCAAGATATATTTCAGAAAGAAAACTTTCTAAATAAATAACTTTTTAAACAAATTGTCAAAATCTTGTGCTAACGGCGTTCGGTTGTATTATCTGGGTCTGCTGAGCGGAATAAAAAGAAGGAGTACTGAGGAAAGTTTCAACATTCTGGCACGGTTATGTTCGATCCACCACTCCCAGCAGTTTTCGAGGAGTTCAGACTGGCACGAACAGATTTTAATAGTATAGATTATTCGGCTTATAATAGAAGTTTCAATTACCGACACAGATACCAAGTGGTTAAAGAAAATTGCCGCAGCATTTTTGTTATTTTGTTCATAATTAAATTCTGAAGTCGAAAAAACGAGCAATTCGGGTTAAAATATAACATATCAGTTAGAGTTTGGATAATTTTTGTGATATTCAACTAAATTGATCATCATCAGGATCTATTGTCATCGTCAGGATTCAGAGGGGGTCAATTGCCCCTCCCCGACTTTGGAAAATCTTTTGTACTTATGTGTAAGTAGGCGTAGTTTTTGCCATTTTTTTGGCAAATTTACATTGTGTATAACCCTTTGCCCCCCCCCCCCGGCAAAATTCGAAATGACGGTCCTGATCATCGTTATGTGCTATAGAAGAATTTTAGAGGTGTTAAATGTTAAATTCTAAACGAAAAGTATTTTTCCCTCATTGCAATGCTTCCCTCTATTATGTTTCAATAACAGAACACAAGTGTTAAAATTAAAGCTAATATAGAAATCAAATCAATACAGTCAAACCTGTCTATTTTGAATTTCACGGGATAGAAGAAAAATTTAGGATATAGAGGTTGGAATAAAATTTACAAAAAGAAGCAATTGGAACAAAGTCAAATACTTAATAGATTGTTTTGAATTGATATTGCTGAATATTTTACCGTACGACATGTTATGATTCCACGTTTTACTAATTGTGATGACTATATTGATAGCAAGTTAATGTATACCTTTAAGTACGAACAATCTTTGAACGATTGTGCAAAAGAAGATTTTTATCTCCAAGTTATACCATCGATAAAGGTGGCTGGAGATGAAATTCAAAAATCAAAGTCGTTGAAATTCTAGATATAGAGGTTTTCGGGAAAAATCATTCGAGATAAACATGAGAAAAAACATTAAATTTCTGCTGTAAAAGCAGGGAAATTGAAAAGTTTCGATATAGAGAGGTTTTCGAGATAAACAGGTTCGACTGTACACAAAAATTAAACAAAAACAAATACTAACCAGTTTGAATAGCATGAGATGATGTCACATGCTGGTCCAAGGTTTCTTTACCATTTATAAAGAGCTGACAAACAGGACACTTCTGTTTAAGCTTGTTTCCTTTTAGGGATCCACCAGTATTTGATAAAGGGCTTGACACTTGAGGATGCTTTTGTTTTACATGAGACTTTAATCGATTTGCTCTGGAAGTTATGAAGCTGCAATATTTACAAACATATGTCTGCATTCTATGCACACTCTTCATATGACTGTGATGATCAGTGAAATTTTTAGACATTTTAGAGCAAATGCTACAAAATAAAGAAGAATTTAATTCCATTACTTGCTGCTCATGTACAAGTCTAACAACTTTAGTGTGAGAAGTAGGATAATGAGAACGGACTTCTGCCAAATTCTTCAGAGTAATATCACAAAATCTACAAACTGAATTCAGAGTAGTTTGCTCAGTAACATCTGGAGGGACACAAACAAAGACAATATTTTCACTGAACTCTGCTTTAAACATTTGAGAAGCTAATTCATGAATAGTACTATAATGTTTTTCCAAATCTATGAGAGTACGGTATGTATTTTTAGCTGTACACAGAAGACATTTATGATTTGTGTCATTTGGTGAGATAACTTGACGAAACAGAAACATGCCTATTAATTTGTTACTATTTTCTGCTTCAGATAAAGGCAATTCACTCTGCACTAACTGCAATGTGTTTGGGAGTTTCAATGTCCTACTATCATCCGTAGCATCACTTGTGCAATCCTCTAAGGACACTTGGGCTGCAGGTTTTTTTGCAGCAGGAGCCTACAAGGGTATAAAAAAAATAAGAAAATTAAGTATCCAAAAATTATAAACTGATTACATAGGCCTTTAAATTTTTTTGTGAAACAATAAACAATAACTTTGTCCATATTTTGCTGCATACCACCTCTAACTTGAAAAATACTGAAAAATAAATTTAATTTTTACTTTCTCTGCTGCTATGAATATTTTGATCTTATTAGGAAAAAGGGCCCCAAAAGAAAATTATTTGGTTATGTTGCTACACTATGACTGATCCTTTTAAAAAGGTGTCTGATTTACAGTAAGAAAGCTATTATAACAATAATGCATCTTTCAAAAAAATCTGTTATTTAAAATTTAATGAAAAATTATGTAGTTATAAAAATGGTTTTACATAATTGAGAATCAACAAACTTCACGCTACTTTTAAAGATTTTTAAAAATGAGTTTAGATATTAGTAATAGTGCAATAAGAGAAAATTTACTATAAAGCAGAAGTGGTTTTGTAAGAATAGTAAGGCAAGTGTTGATAGAGATAGAGAATATTGATCAATAAATTGATATATTTTGCATCAAGAAATTCTCTAAGTTTGCTAATCCAATTGACTAAATTAACAAAGGAAGCAGAAAGGCAAAAACTTTTCCGGTATGGTTTATCTCAATAGTTGATAAAACTTCCTAAAAATTCTGTGGTATTCTAGTGCAGGAAAAAAAAGACTTAGAAACGAATTAGCGGAATCAGAACAGACAAAAGAGATTTTTTGGAATCTCATTAAATTGCTCTGATTTCGTAATTTTCACAATTTAAGATTTTCAACATAGAGGAAGAAAAAACTTTACAAAACAAAATAAAGAATTAAATTTTCAGAACTTACCATTGGTTTAGTTTGCTTCTGTTTTTCTTTGGCAGGAGTTTTCTTCACTGGTTCTGGAGAGGATTTTGATGCATTTTCATTTGCAGAACTTACTTCAACCATGCTACCATCTGGCATTACAACAAAAACTCTTTCACCGGAATTGATTGTTGAGTCCTTTGCAGAATTTGCAGTACTACTCGTTGGCGTCTGATGGAGTGGAGTTTGTATAGATGCAGGTTTCGATTTCATAGGTCGTGCAAAATTCTTTCTTGCACCCACTTTTGGAACTGGCTCAGGTGCACTATGTTTCAATGTTTTTTTTTCTTCACTTTTTTTCATGTTTTGCCGCAAACTTTCTCTTAATTCTGCTAAAGTCTTTGAATCCCCACCGTTAAGTGAATCATCTACATCATCAAAAGAAATATCTATATCATCATTTCTGTCTTGACTTAAAAGACTTTCAATCTTTTCTTGGTAAGTAACTCTCTTTTTCTTGTCTTGGATTTTATCTTGTATTGACTTACCTAACTGTGGAATCGGCAGCTTTGATATAGAAGTACTCTTAATAGAAGGTATGAATTTCATAGAACTTGTATCCTCTTTTGATTGTTTTGGGGATGAAAGACTACCAGACTGTATTTCCATGCTTTTGATAGACTTTTTAGTGTTGAGTTTTTTTAACCTTGCCTGAATAAGGTAATCAAATAAATATGCTTGTATGCCAGCCTCATCCATAGGAACTTTTTGACCCAAAGCCACAACTGGATTGAGGTCACAATCTTTTAAAAACTTAATCCTTCTAGCCTCTCCTTTAATTCGAACAAATTTGCCTTCTTCACTAGGATCTGGAACTTCAATGATAATTTTTTTCCTTGCCATTTCTGGAGGGGGAGATGGAGACTTGGATCTCGCATCTGAATCTGAAGATATTATTGACTCGTCAAAATGAACCACTTCTGGGCTAGGTCGTCTTCCTTTTAAACAAACTGTTTTAATGAAGTTCATTGCCGCTTTCTTGCTGGATCTACCTCTTTGTGCATCTAAAGCAGTTGCAGGAGAAAACATTCGAGAAGCTCGCATCTCATCTTGGCTTGAGTCATCACTCGACTCCTAAAATAAAACACATAAAGTGTAACCATACTTCAATAACTTTAGTTCAAATTTTTTAAATTAAACTAAACAAAATTAAAAGTATAAATGAATATAATGAAAAATATTTATACATCAGTTAGTACTGACTTTAGAATAACGCCAAGTGGAATAAAATAAAATACACGGTCATACTCAAAAAGTATATGTTTTAAGATGGCATGCATTTTTCAATTACCAATGGTACAAAATAGATTGGTTTCATGTATTTTGATGCTATATTTTATTTGTTAAGCCTGTTTTTCTGTTACCCCTCAAGAACTTCCTCATTTCTTCGTCAAATTCTACAACACAATTCTCATTTTACAGTTTAACAAAGCCAGCTACTGACGAGAATTTGAACCACTGTCTAAAATCTTTTTTTTTTTTTTGGCAAACGCTATTTTTCTGTTTTTTTTAAATAATAATTATTATGCTTAATACTTATAATAAAAAAAAAATATTACTTCATTACTTCAACTATTTAGCATCCAAAAATTAAGATGCAGTGACGTGGTTGAATAGAATGCTAGAAATGAGTAGGCCATAGGTTTGATCCTGCCACAGGTTTTGTCTTTTTTCAATGGTTAATTTTGATCCAACTTTTTGTGAAAAAAGACTTACTGTCTAAAATTTTTTTGCGCAACCTAAGTAGATTCTGCGCACGGGCCAAGTCTCTTCTGATTCTCAAAATAGGTGGGAAATGCAACGAGGAAGTAGCAAGTGAACAAAAACTACAGGCATCGGGAAGTGCTCATCCTAAACCTATCTCCCTTTTTTCAAATGGAAGCGTTCGTGGCTACCAGGCGCACAATACGCAAACAGACAGTAACTCATTGTAGTGTTTTAAACCACAGTTGTTGTATTAAAACGGGGAAAAAAAATGTTCATTTTAGCATGGTAATTCAGCAAGAATAATATTTCTTAAAGATGCTTCTGATCAACTATATACCCTACAATATTACTCGTCATTTTTTTTATTTCGAAAACAATTAAAAAGTATGGGAACTGAGAAGCTGGATCAGTAAAATTATGTTGCAAACTCTATTTCAATAAATTATGTTTGATAAGTTGCGAAGTGTATTTAAGTGGTTTATTTTTGTAATTTCATTAAACAGAGTAACTTACTTTTCAATGTTTACATATAAGTTTTCCTTTCAAATATAAGGGTATCTATCTACCATGAGGTAGGGGAGTGTTCTTGAACTCCCCTGGCGTTTGGGAGAAAAAAATTTTTAAATTCCTTTTGAATAAAGAAAATTTTTAAAATATAAAGTACACCCTGAAAAATATTAATCTTACTCGCCACTTGAAGCGGATTGACAAAGTTTCAAAAAAAATTCTATTGGATGTGTTATTAATTGAAAATTCAGGAGTCTTTAATAAGTCAATTGCAACCATATATTAAGTTTAAGCCGGTTTCTTAAAAAAAAAAAAAAAAAAACAGTAATTAGATTTACACAACTTGATTGGATAAGTAAAAAATAAAATAGATGTAACTTCACGAAAAATGGCAACAGCATGGGTGCAAGATCTTCCGTCTTGACGAAATCATCAAGACTGATAACGATACGGGGAAAAAATCGATCTCATTCCTTCAAGATTTATTTCCAAAGACATTAAAACAAACAAAACATAAAATTGGATTTCTTTAAGTCATAGGTAAACTAGCCAACGCTTACGTATTTGGCATAAAATTTAAGCATATGAGAAGTTGTTTTTTACGCCCTTACGCGTCAGTTTCGATTTTTTACACATTTCGAAATCAGATTGAATCTGCCTCTGTAAAAGTCTCTCCCTTGATTTGCCGTGTGATTCTACCACATGAATATGGCTAATTTTGTGCTTGCCATTATTTCTTACTTTTCTTATGTCTCATATTCCATAGCAGAGCACTTGCATGATCGTTATTATCGATCGCCACGCCCCCTCGGGAATTTCAATCCCGCTGCATTTGAGTCAAATTTATCTAGAGTACTAATTTTTTTCCCCTAAAAATGGATTACAGATGTTTCAGATGCAAAGTTTAGGAATTTAGGTAGTAAAACTATGCTTAAGTCGGCAAATGTGAGTTACTGAAAGTCATAAGTATATCATTTTTGAACTTTCTTAAAGTTTTGGTGATCATATCAGTTAACTAAAATCATATATTTGCATATATAAGATTCAACTTGACTCTTTACACTCATACTTTTGCATTATTTTTAAATTTGTTCTCAGTTAAATTAGAGCAAATTTTTAATCGGATAAGATAATCGTGTGCAGGAAAAAGTTTTACTGATGCCCATTTTGAAAAATTGGCAAGTATGCACTGCATTTTAATCATCATTCCATTCCAAAATCATGTTTGCATCGGGGCTTACTATAGCCCTTCCTTACCCTCACCTTCTGAATTAACGTATTACAGGGTCGCAATTTGACATGTTTGTTCCCCTTCTTAGATCCCACATTCTCTTCCTTCCATAAAGGTCATCAACAAATTTAAAAAAAAATTCAAAATTATCCGTTTTTTTTAATACTTTTTTTCAAAAACTTCAACTTTATTTTGTAGGCAATCCTTATTTGATAGAAAAAAAACCAATGCCATTTTTTAAATCAGCGCAAAAAAGTACATAAAGATCAGTTAACTAAATCAAAACAATTTTTAAAAAGTGTATTTTTGCAGACCTGTGTTATCGAAGATCATCTAAAATTTCGGTTTCATAACTTAAAATCCCCACCCCCTCATTTCTGCTTGAACAAACTTAAAACTATGATCTTACTACTAAAAATAAAATGAGCATAAACTCACCAGTTTTGACACAGTAAAATCAACAATAAGTATTTGCTGTTTTTTCCCCCTTGAGGACGCATACGGGGGGGGGGGGGGGGGATCTAAAATATACACTCAGGCACATTGAAAATAGCGACCCAAGAAGAAAGCAAAGTACTTATTTGCCAAGTTTCGACATTGTACAGATTCCCTGTATTAGTGTCGTTGTTCACCCTATATTAGTTTAATTGTCTTGATTTTGAGATCAAGTGAGTCTCTCATCTGTCTCATTATGTGTATTAAATTTCATTTCAATCCGACGATTTCTTCTTGGGTCGCTATTTTCAATGTGCCTGAGTGATTTCTGTCTTAGATGCAGGGCCAAACTTGCACCCATGGGCAGCAGTGAGATTTTTTACAAATTTAATGTACCTGCACTTTTTGAAAACAATAAATCACAAAATTCGTGGACTAAAGAATACCTTTTAACATTTTTCAATGTTTTTAAGACCTTTAAAACAAAACATATTTTCAAGCAGTTTTTAAGGTTTTCTTATAGGGTCATTCCATGTCAAGTGATCCAATGTTTTTTACCTTACATTTTTGCATTTCTTTCAAATTTGGCTCATCAATTGTACCCCTTGAGGCAATCAAAAGTCTCAATTTTTAGATTTTTATCTCTTATTTCTTCATTTATGAAACTTTGAACTTTGGAAAAATCCTCGTTTTTCCATGGATAAGGAACGTAAAAGGGACCATAACTCGGCACCAAATATAGATAGAACGATTTGGTAAATGGCATTTTAAAGTACATTAGTTGCCGCTTAATCTGATATGCAACATGACTAATTAGATAAAAATTTTCTTTTTCGGAAAATGAAATTTAAATTTCAAATTTAAATTTCTCAAAAAACATAAAATGAATTTTTTTCAAAAAATTTTCAAAAATTCTTGTGTATTTTATCTATGTTTGCACCAATTTTTAGATTGGGATCTCAATGGGTTCATATTTTTTTGAATTTTTGAATAAAACTGTATAGGAAAAAAATGAAATTTTTTAGATTCTATGAATTTAAATACTAAGTTATCTTGCTTGTGATGGTCTAAAGAGTAGTAAACAAGCATGAATATGTTTAAAGTGAGCTGGCATGAGCTTATAGATTTGTCAGGTTCACCCCCTCACCCCTTCCTCCCCCGCACAACCACTCTTTTTTAATTCAAAACTGTTCAAAATGTTAAAAAAAACTCTTTGATACAAAATGAATAGTAAACTTATTTAAAGATGGTAAATGGGTTTCCTAATAACTAGACGAAGTATACCCTCCTCCACCCAAATATACCATTAACGCTGTACTATTATGACCATGGGTGCTACTCTAAAAATTAACAAAGACTGAAAAGTACTTGGCATCATTTTGCTACACAAACATGTTAGCGCGTAATATGTCTGTAGTTTAATGCACAAATATGTTGCATTTTTATGTTGTAATTAACTATATAATAAAACCAAATAGCAGAATTAAGTAAAATCTAAACTTTTAGAATAGTTTTTTCGAAAAGATTTTTTGGAAGAAAACGCGATAACGAAAAAATTACTGTATTAGTTACTGAAGAAAAAAAAGCTTCGAATTCACGCTAAAAGATTCTTGACAATAAAAAGTTTCTGGTAAGAGATTCTTCGCTAAAAAATAACACTGGAAAAAACAGCTTTAAAATAATTTTCTGGATTAATGTAGCTATGATTGAAATAATTGAATTATTAGTTTTCAAGGTGCAACTAGAGAGAAAATTATTAAGCAGTTGCTTGGTTTTTTTTTTGAAAAATCTAAATGAGATATTTTTTAAAGCTTCATTTCATTTTTTCCCAAAACAGAAATGTGGCAGCCATGATTATGACATCTAACCTGGGGATTGAATTGACTATTATTTTTACTCTAGGTAAGTGAGCATCGCATTAACTTGTTAATTGGTCAGCTCCCCCTCCCTTCCTTCCCGACCCAACCATTTCCCCCCCAAACTGTTTCAAATGCTAAAAAAAAACTTTTCAAGGGTCAATCCAGGATATTTGACCAAGGTCCTGTTTTTGAAATTTTGTGAAAAATAGTTCAGAATTTTGTGAAAACGAATTCCTAATTTTGTGAAAAATAGTTAGGGCAAAAAATATTCGCAATCGCTCCGTAAACTAGGATTTCTGTGAAGAGTCAGTTTTGAGTGACTGAATTTTGTGAAGAATCCTTTTTTGAGTTGCTGAATTTTGTGAAGAATCTCTTTTTGAGTTGCTGAATTTTGTGAAGGATCCTTTTTTGAGTGACTGAATTTTGTGAAGGATCCTTTTTTGAGTGACTGAATTTTGTGAAGGGTCCTTTTTTGAGTGACTGAATTTTGTGAAGGGTCCTTTTTTGAGTGGCTGGATTTTGTGAAGGGTCCTTTAACGGACCTAATTTCTCTCTAGATTGACCCCTGCTTTTTGATACAAAATGAACAGTAAAGTTATTTAAAGTTGGTAAATGGGTTTCCTTATAACAAGGCAAAGTAAAACCCTTTCCCCACACAAATATACCATTAACGCTACACTAATATGACGTCTCACCTGGGGATTGATTTGAGGATTATTTTCCCCCTAGGTATATATTGTTTTTCAGACGAAGTGTTTCTTTTTTCAATCCGACCTTCACAAAGTGTACTTCCATTTAATATCTGAATTTAAACTTATGATTCATTTCATCCCCTCCCCCAGCACCAATCTTCAATTTTGGAGGAAGAAAAGAAACGGTTCGCCCCAAGATCATAGCAAACAGCAAAATAGCACTGTTTCCCAGCGTGGGAAATAAGTATTTCATTTTGAGGAGCAGTACTGCTCCTCAAATTCTGTTATTGAGGAGCAGTTCTGTAAAATTGAGAAGCAGTTTTACGAAACTCACTAAATAACATCAACACGAAAACAAATAAGGTTTAAGAAATAATTTCTATCTTTTAAGTTTTAAATAATGCCTTATTTATTAATAAAAAAAATAATTTAAATTTATCAAGTATACTCTCTTGACAGCTAATTTGACGAGTTGGTCACGCCCTATGTGGAGAGATAACGTCAATCAAAGAGGGGGCCGGAGGAACGGATTCGATGCACAAATTTTAAAGTAGGAAACGTTTAGTTTTGGAAAATGTTATTTTATTTTTTTTAAAGTGTTTTTTGTTTTGTTTTGTATTGCAAAATTTTCGATGCAATTTAGGATATTGCATCGTCTTTCACTCGTCTTGAATCGCAAACTGCTATGCGATACCGCTTATTTCCCACGCTGCTGTTTCCCCTTGTTCTCATAATGTTTTCCCATTATTTTCACACAAAACTGAAAAGAAATCAAAGTATCAGGCTATATGTCAGTCCCCATCACTGCCTCTCCTTTCTCTTATTGGACAAAGCTCATGAGCTAATAGGAAAGAGTAACAAACAGAACAAACTGAAACACTACCCGACATCAGTAGAGACTAAGGCTTTGAAATGGGGTTAGGCGGGATGATAAAAAAACAAAAGTGTGGAGCGGGAAGGCAGGAAAAGGGGAGGAGCAATCTGTACAGAAGTTAAACAACATGAGAGGTTATGATCAAAAAAGCAGTGTTTATTTAATATATGTAAAAAGATATGTCTTGCTGCATTACTTTCCTTTACAACAAAATGAAAAGAACACAAACAATTAAAAAAACTAAATAACAGCTGCACACTAGATAATGTGGGAAGATAGTTATGGGGACACAGACATATGATCTGATATTTTGATTTATTTTCAGTTTTGTGCGAAAAGAATAGAAAAAACAAAGAGAACAAGGAGAAACAGTGCTATTTTGCTGTTTGTTATGATCTTGGGGCGACCCATTTAATTTCTCCCTTCAAAATTGAAGATTGGTGCTGGGGTAGAAGATGAAATGAATCATAAAGTTAAATTTCAGATATTGAATGGAAGTATACTTTGAAGTTCGGACCGAGAAGAAACACTTCGTCCGAAAAACAATATATATACCTAGGGTGAAAATAATCCTCAATTCAATCCGGAGGTTGGACGTCATATTAGTATAGTGTGAACGGTATATTTGGGTGGGGAGGGGGATACTTTGTCTAGTTATAAGGGAACCCATTTACCAACTTTAAATAAGTTTACTATTCATTTTGTATCAAAGAGTTTTTTTTTAAACATATAGAACAGTTTTGAAAAAAAAAAAAAAGAGTGGTTGAGCAGGGAAGGGAGGGGGGATGAACCTGACAAATCTATAAGCTCATGCCAACTCACTTTAAACATATTCATGTTTATTTACTACTTTTTAGACCATCACAAGCCAGACAACTGTATTTAAATAAATAGAATCTAAAAAATATCATTTTTTTCCTATACAGTTTTATTCAAAAATTCAAAAAAATATGACCCCATTGAGATCCCAATCTAAAAATTGGTACAAACATAGACAAAATACACAAGAATTTTTGAAAATTAAAAAAAAAAAAATCATTATATGTTTTTCGAGAAATTTGAATTTGAAATTTAAATTTCATTTTTTGAAAAAGAAAATTTTTATCAAATTAGTCATGTTGCATATCAGATTAAGCGGCAACTAACCTACTTTAAAATGCCATTTACCAAATCGTTCTATCTATATTTGGCTCCGAGTTATGGTCCCTTTTATCTTCCCTTATCCATGGAAAAACGGGGGTTTTTCCAAAGTTCAAAGTCTCATAAATGAAAAAATAATAGAGATAAAAATCTAAAAATTGAGACTTTTAATTACCTCAAGGGGTACAATTGATGAGCCAAATTTGAAAGAAATACAAAAATGTAAGGTAAAATTTTTCTCAGATTTTGGATCACTTGACATGGAATGACCTTAAAAGAGTATAAAACCATCGTGTGCAAGATAAAATAGATAAAAATCTCACCGTATAATAAAACTTTTTTCTTTTCTTTGGAGTTGGAATCATCTGAGAACTTTTCGCAATAAGTCTGCTATGTCTTTTTTCAAATTCTTCCAGCAGAGTAGGGCTCAAAATATTATCTTTAGGCTCCCAGGTATTTTGAGAACTAAATTAAAATTCAATATATACATACATAAACTGCACACATACGTTAAAATATCCATATATACACACACATATAGTCGACCCCCCCCCACCCCCGCCGCTATAGCGATCCTTCAACAGAATAGCTTGGGATATTTATAAATAAGGGTTCATTTGATGCATATGACAATAATTCAATAATGAATGTTTTTTTGCAAGATATTTTTAGTAATTAGGAAAAAATTTAGTAAATACCAGTATTAACTATATTTTACACAGCAATAAAAAAATAAATAAATTTATCATTTAAAAAAAAATTATCCATAGTATGGGAAAAAAGATACCATTGGTTGCAAGGTTTGGGTTAGGATTTAATATACACTTCCTTGTTTTTTTTTTTTTTTTTGTCAATTATTGTAAACAAATCTACACCACATTTACCTAGTTTCTGTCATAAAACATAAGCTCAAAACTCATTACAACTTTCCCAGATAGTGGCTACGGTAAAATTAGAAAAGGAAAAAGCCTTGGGAAAAGGCTAGGCTTCGCTGCTTTTGAATATCAGAATAAATGTAACTTAATCGCCTACAGAAAAAGCTTTTTTTCCCTCTAATTTTCCCATGGTTAGCACGAAATTCACAATATTATAAAAGGAACTATAGGCAATGAATGTGGTTCCGACCGGAGTATTTAGGTAAAAAAGGGGCAACTGTTGCAAAAGATGTTGTTTTCCTATGGAAAAACTTATGAGAAACATAGGTGGGACAAGAGCTAGGAAAAGTTGAAACTTTTCCAAATGTTTGGATTGCTACAGCTGATTCTTTTGTTGCAAGTGTTTGAAAATACATAAGCATAAGGCTTTAGTTAAAACAATTTAAAAGGATTGCTACAATCGAAGGATTGTTACAACATGGATTTGCAACATTGGAGTTTGACTGCATAAACAAAATTATAGGGGTTCTAGTCATTAGTTAAAGTCAAAATTAAAGAGTTGAAAAATAATCTAAAAAAACATTCAACAAGTCCAACCTTAAATAACCAATAGTAAACAACATATATCAAGCCTAAATTAGCTAACTGATTGCAGACACGTGTTATGGGATTTCAAGGAACCCTCATTTCAATGTAACAAAGTGTGAGCTGTAGGCTGCAAAGTCGTTCAAGAGAAAAAGATCATATTTTGATTAGACTTTTCATCCTAAAGTTAGCCTGCTTCCAGGGGTCTGTCCAGGATTTTTCACAGGGTCCGTTTTTTGGGAAAAACGAAATAATTTTGTAAAAAATCAAATAATTTTGTGAAAATCAAACCATTTGAAAAAAAAAATTGCAAAAAAAATTTTTTGTTTGAATTTAATAAAAAATTAAAATTAATTTCGTTTATTTTCCTCTTAAAAAAGCGTATTCAACATCAAAAATGCGAAAAGTCCGATTCCTGTAGCGGATGCAAAGAGATTGCAGTTTTCAAAGTGATCATTCAAGTGACATCAAAAGCATAAAAACAGAATATTAAATAATTTTTTTGGTGAATATTTTTTACAATTGTACTTTAAAGGTCTATGGTAAACATATTATTAAGGTCTGTTAACACAATTAATGCAAAAATAAAATGGAGCGATCGTTTAACATTTAGACTCATAAAAGAACAGTTAATTTTGCTTTAAAAAATTTAAAATAATGATCTGAGCAAAAAATAAAGCGAATTTTCATTTATTTCCCTCCTAATAAAGAGTAATTAGCTTGAAAAGTAAGTAAAATTTGATTTTCATATCGGATGCAGAGATCGCTTTTTTCAAAATGAAAGCATCAGAAATATAAAAACGGTTTTTAATAATTTATTAAAGTCAAAAATTCTAGAGCTACATTTCATCAGGTTTATATGATGAATGTCATTAATAAAATCACTGACATATTCACCAAAAATTCCGTAGGGGAACATAGCAAAACAAATAATACCAGACTTCCAATATTAACAGACGCAAAAATACATTAATTCCTGAATATAACTAAAACACCACCCTTGTAAGCATTAAAAAAAATGAAATAAAAAAACAGATAATTTTCTGCCAAAATAAGGTCAAAACATCACACCAAAGACATGGACAAGATGGAGATAATTTTAATTTTAAATAGCTGATCGCTCTACCCAGAAGCAATCCCATTTTTCTCCAACCCTAGCTATCTGTTTGCAATTCAAAGTTCATTCCACCGATAATTGCTATTATTATTATTTCCTTTATGTTTAAGTCCATAGCAGGGAGAAAAATCCTTACTCTGCACTTCCAGAGAAATCTATAACAGCAACATCACAGCAAGCCACTTTGATTTGCATATGATAAAACAAACAAGCAGAACCATTAAAGCAAAACAACTACCTTTTTTAAGTTGTTAATTTCTTTAAAAGAAACCAACAACAAGTGCTACATTTTACACTAATGATTTTTTGCCTGCCCGAGCATCATAGGGCAGGCAGGCAGGAAGTGCCCACTTTTTTTTTTTTTTGCTAAATAAGCGATTCCCTTCTTTAATTTCAGAAAAGGCCCAAGAGTTATGGGCTTTTACACAGAAATATACTATGCATTATTTTGATTTCAGATTTGCTTTTTGAATGAATAATGTGTGAAATGTACGTATGTTTGATCAGCATTTTGTGAAGGGTCCGTTTTGCTTGATCGTATTTTTGTGAAGGGTCCGTTTTGTTCGATAGTATTTTTGTGAAGGGTCCGTTTTGCTTGATGGTACTTTTGTGAAGGGTCCGTTAACGGACCCGAATTTCCTCTGGCCAGACCCCTGGCTTCAGTACATATTTATTGAATTTGTATCAAAGGGTGGGGGGAGGGTCACATGATTTAACAAGAAAGAAATTAAAATACAACCTATGAGCATAACATCTTACTTTGGATAACCCTTCCATTTTATCAAATATTCATAACGACCATGTCGAAATCTCTTGGCAAGTATTTTTTCCACTTTAAAAACTTCATTGTCCTAAATAAATAAATAAATAAATATATATACATATAGAAGAGCATTTCATTTCTGTTGCAACAGATATAAGTAAAAACAAAAATACTTACAGCTTCAGTACATTCTCTTAAGATACACAGCTCTTCTAAATCAGGATCTTCCATCTTCCTCTGCAAATTTAGAAATGAAATTGAAGTTGAATAAGTAACAGCAGTAAATAAAAATAGCAGCAGGGCAATTTCACAAAAAAAAAAAAAAAGCCAACACCTTGCTATACACGTTGCTCCTGTGTGATATACCAAAAAATTATGATTTTAAAGGGTAATGAACAATTTTTTTAGGTTAAGAAATAACTGGCTGGTGTTGACTTTCAAGCAAAAAACTGATCATTACATTTTAATGAAATATAGGAGTGTCACATGCAGAACAAACTGGTAGCATTTTCGTGGAATCTCCTCCCTGCAAGGGCTAGGGAGGGGATTAGGAAAAACTTAAGCCACAATTTTAGATGATTCGTTAGGACAACAAAGAGCAGGAGCTTTAAAACAAACATTGCGACTTTGAGCATATGTTTCATTTTGATTAACTTTGTTATGGACTAACTCTCTTCCAAAAGAACCCTATATATTTTTTTTACAGAAAATCTGGAGCATTTCCTTAGCTTGTTTAACCGAAACGATAGGGGAGAGATTCTCAGAGCGGTTGATACCCAACCCGCTGGGGTTAGTGAAATTTTAATTAAAATTAGGAATTATCAGCAACAGGTCAACTTTTCTTCCGTGTCTACTTAATCCATATTCACTTGAACCAGAGAAAGGTATTATTGGCAATATGCCAGTCTTCTTTCGGTTTTGATAGGGAGAATAGAACTTTAATATCTTTGCCAATGAAAATAGTTAAAGGTGAGACTGCTTTGGGGTTCTGCGAAAAATTACGAGTCTTATGGCACCGGGAATGACTTTCAGCTTTTGTTCTCTAGGAGACAATCAGACATATGTATATGGCCTACAATCAGACATATGTGCAGCTTTTAATAAAAGACATAAAAAAAGTTGAGCTCTATACAAGGCAGGGTTGGAGTTTTGGACGTTGAAAACTGGTTTTGGACAGGACAGGCGAGTTATACTGTCCAAAAGTAAGCTAAAACTAAGGGGATTTAATGTAATCAATATGTATTTACTGCAATATTTATAATACATAAATATAAATTTTTCTTAGTTCTAATTAATAAATATTTGACACTATTTTTCTCTGAAACATTAATATAAAAAAAAATTAATACTAATATTTTAAATAAAAAAATTAATTTGCCAATAACAGTGCTACTTAAAATTTCCTTCTGTAAGAGTTGGTAGTGTTATGAACAAATTTGAATAACTGCCGAAATAACTAATTTTAGTTTAATTAATAACTCAAAAAAAAAAAAATTTACTTTTTTTAATTTTTACTAATATTATAAAGAGAGAGGGTAAATTTTGTAGGTATGTATGTTCCGGGTAATCTCCGGAACCATTGAACCGATTTGAAAAATTCTTGCTGAATATGAAAGGTACATTCCCAGATTGAAACATGGGCTTATGTTTGAAAAGATTCGATATTCCAATTCAAGGCAATTTTCTCATAAATCGGCGAATATTGGGGTTAAAAATTACTTGCACATATTAATGTTATATATCGTTGGAAGCAGAAAATTTTTCTCCGTCCTATGCAATTTGTTCCAATTCTCTAACTTAAACACAGCCCGCGAGTCATTAAATTTTTAAACTTGCTTTTTGCAAGGCTTTGCCCGATTTCAAGCAATACTTAGTTCATTAAAACCATCAATAAAAAATAAACTAATTATTCTACAGTTTTGATTTTTACGCCATTGGATAGAGCGATATTTTAAACCCCAGAATTGATTCGACTTACAGTCGAAAAAACCAAGCTTTTATCTACACTAGAAAAAAAAATTACAAGCGTTTGAACTTTGAGTTCGAAAACCTCTTTTCAGATCAAGTTATTAACGTTTTATTGCGTTGCTATGGCTACGTCTTTTAAATGTATTGTTGGTTCCCTCTTTCTTATTTTGTTTTAAAAGTATTTTATTTTATGACATTTTGAGGCCCACCTATGATGATTATAACAAGGCAAATAATTCCTTTTAGTTCGGAACAATTGCAAAGATTTTAGCCTTTAATATTTAATTGTGACATAATGCAGCAATTTGATATTTGACAACAAACGTGCCTTTTAACTTTAAAAAAAATAGTTGGAAAGACCGCAGATTTTGTCGATATAGTTTTTGTTTCGTACTGCTCTGCTCTTATACCCATAAAACCTAGAATTTTGCTTAAATTGAAAATAGCTAAAACAGATTAGTCTCTGTTAAGCATGGTAAGTTTCGCCAAGCGGGAACTGCACTTAGTTTTTTTAATTCGTGCATTATGGATACAGCGACAACAGCGAAAATCCTTTAAATTTTACCACAGGCAAAGCCGTGGCAGGTAACTGTAGTTAATAAAATATTTTTAGTAGGTTTCATTCTGTTTTTTATACTTGCTCACACAATATACAGGGTTCCCACTTCTTTTTCAAAACAAAAAATAAGGACTTTCTAAGGACCTTTTTCAAAAAAATTAAGGACCTCGAAATTATTTATTAGTCATCAAATATGCATGAATTTTATGGGTTACACAATGACACCTGTATTTTCAAGCATTTTTTTTTACCCAAAAAAATATTTTTGAAGCATTTATCATTACATTTTAAAATCAAGACTAAGAAAAATTTTCAAAAAAAATTATGATCAGAACTTTTTTTCTTCTTCATGACAATTCCAAGGCTAGCGGCAATTTTACATCAAACACTGAACATTCAAGTACTAGCTTTGAGTACAAGATGCACTAGAATCTTTGAGGCTGCATCTTGCAGAAAAAAGTATAAAATATGTATTATAAAAACACACTAAGTTTAAAAAAGGGTCAATTTACTATCTTTCTCAAGGAAACAAAAAAGCTAAAACGGATTTCAATACAAGGCAAGGCGTTCTAATTCGATGCTACTTCTATTTACTTTAGTACAATTAGATTTTGGTGAAATTAAGAGAAAAACTTAATTTTGTAAAAGTGAATTAATCACTTTCCTAAACTACATATCCAGGGGCTAAAATTCAGGACAGATATGCCAAAGTTTTCAAAATCTCCACCTCCAAAATAGTCTAAAGGGAAGAATTTTTCACATCGAAGATTATCTTTTATTAAAAATAATTGCATGTAGACAATTTGTATAAATATAAGGAGATTTATGCAACACTTCAAACACAAACTTTTACAAAATGCAAGGTAGCTGCTACAATTGGAGTTTGAAATCCATGATTTTCCATGACATGACTCACTGGATGCAATGTTAGCAGGGGGGGGGGGAATCAAGAATTGTCTAAATTAGTGCTTTTTGAAAAGAAAATTTCAACTATCTGAGAAATGCTTTGCAAATTTGAGCTGAAAATTCAAATTGTTTCAAAATATTACAAACTGAGCTACTGTTATATTATTTCCAAAAATCTCAATACATTTAAGATAATCATTAGTGAAACTCAACGATAATTTTACGTGAATCAATGCATATGCAAATGTATTAAAATTTTCGAGTGGAAGCAATTAAGTCGCAAATGTGCGAGTCTTCAATTAAAAAATACTTTTATTTGATTGCATTGATTGGCATGATGAATAATGAGTTCAAATGAGGCAAAATGTATGCCTAGAGCATGGGTTGAAAACCATGATTTTAAAGTGGTGTCCACAGCTTGCAAAGCTGACCCATGTAGCTGCTTACATTATTATCCTAATATTGAGAAACTGGTTTCTAAGAAATAGTTGCAAAAACTAGTATTAATAAAATAAGAATTAAGTTGTGAAAACAACAGTTCTTAGTAATTTTCTTTCTTTTTTCATGATTTACGATGCTATCAAGAAAAACTTTCAATATGATTAGAGATCAAAAATACTAAAGGCTTAAGCTCCCAGAATAAATGTTTGTCGCCAGACAAATAATTCATTGAAAAATTCAGTATTTACATGTCAGTATTTACTTTAAAAACATTTTGCTCTGAAAGAACTAGTTGAAAAGGATTTGTCAAACCTTCAAATGACTATACTTCTTTAAACTTTCTGGTGTACAACATTCATCTTAAAATGAGGTGTGACCTTTGAGTTAAAGAAGGTTGAGCACCATTGTTTTAAAATAAATCACTGTGCTATTGATTACAGACTGAAAAATACAAGAGGACAAAAAAATTGTAAAGTTTTTTTTTTCTTATTATTAAAGCATCTATTAGTTCATTTATTTTTTCAATTGCGTCTTTTTTCAAACTCCAAATGGTGAGTGGATATTTTCTAGACAACTACTTCCACCCCCCCTCCCCACGCACTTGTTTCTTTGTTCTCACTGAGAACGCTTAGATTTCAACACAGGATCCCAATGCAGTAAAAAGGAAAAGTTGAAAGGATATTTTTTTCATTCTTGCTAGCAATTTCAAATCATTAAATTACTATTAGTAGTGAAAAATAAGGACTGAAAAATTATTTTAAGGACCTTGATTAAAAAATAAGTACTTTTAAGGGCCCTTATTTTTCAAAATGAAAAATAAGGAGTTTCTAAGGACTTTTAAGGACCGTGGGAACCCTGATATAATTTCACTAAAATTTAGTTTTGGACGGGATGGTTTAAACTAGGGTTTAAATCGTGGTTTTTACAGTAGTGTCCAAAAGCTTGCCCACCCTGATACAAGGTTATTCATAGTTCCTTCGGGGATTTCAAAGAGCTAAAGTCTAAAGCCAAATATAGCAAAAAAAAAAAAAAAAGGACAGTTGAAATTCAGAAGCAATGATGGTTCTATTTAACATATTTTACAAGAGCTCTATGTGTACACTCTTGATTATACAGCAATGCAATAGTCCAGTTAATTTAACTATGACTCAACATGGTACTATTGTTGTTATTGACAGCATGAAAAAGACATGCACACAGTTCTACTAAATCAAGCAGCATAAGGGGTATGTTAATTCAGTCTTATACATAAGCCTACTAGAAAAAGTCAACTAAGGTAACATATACTGTCAGCACATCAATAGTACCATTCTGACAGGAGTAGCAGTAACTAGACTATACCATTGATGCATGCTGTGTGACCAAAGGCTCAAACATCGAAGATAGAACCTGCTAAATAAAACTTGAACTGTTACTGTATGTCATATTATTTCAATTGTACTTTTTTTGCTACATCAGTCCTTATTAGTATTCTTTTATAACCCTAAATCTCAGAGGGAATTATGAAAAAACGATTATTTGTATGGAATAGTTCAAATATATACAAAAAATATTTTTGAATTTACAGGGTATCTGCTCAACCTGGACTTTTCAAATCCATGACTTTCCCTGACTTTCCATGACTTTGGCGAACAATTTTCCATGACTTACAATTTTAACTATTTCATTTGACGCTGACATCAAAATAGAGCATAAATATCAATATAAGGTGTAAGACAGTGTACCTTTGCTTTTCGAAACTATTCTTTTTTTTTCGGCTATGCAAATAAATTTAACCAAAGCTAAAAAAAGAACGTAACTAAATATATCAGAAACAGATCAAGTGCAACAATTTATTGATACAAAAAAAATAAGTACAAGGATTTAGCAACATTTAAAAGTCAAAACAACTTATTATCCCCCAAAGCAGAAGTATGAAAGTGTGAAATTCAAATTGAATAAATGCGTCACATGCTCTATTGTCAGTCAGGGGACAAAGTCCGCGCACATGCACAGTTTCGGAAAATTCGCCGCTCACGGATTTAACGTTGAGTATTCATTTGATTGGTCAACACAATGCAACTTGTTTGAAACTCTTATTAAGACTAATCAGATTGCACCCAATACAAGGTTCCCCTACAATCTTAAAAATAAAATTCAAGTACTTTTTTAAGGAGGTTTTAAAAATTTTCCAGGAATTAACTTCTAAGAAAGGGTCTGCACAAAAATCAAGATTAATTTCAAAAGTGATGTAAATGTTGATGAACAGTACAGATTCTTTACAGATTTAATATGAAAAACCTAAAAATCGTGAAATATTTTTCATCAATATGAAAAAGAAAATTTTAGGGAAAGGTAGATTGGAAGCAATTCTTTGGCTTATTCAAGTGTAAATTCAAAGGAATGGTAAAAATGGTAAACACCAACATTTTCTATTTGTTCAAGCATAAAAACAATCAGACAACAAATCTTTTTTTTTTCAATGAAGAAAATTTATTATTTCAGAATAAGACCAGGATATAATGTGATCACCCTATTTTGCTAGTCTGTGCATGCAAAATGTATTCTATCCCCCCCTATTCTTTTCTCTTCTTCCTCCAAGAAAAAATGGTGATTTTTTTTTCTTTTGAAATTACAGCTTTTACTCGACTTTTTCGAACTCGAGGAAAACCGTGCCTGTATTTTGTAATTAAATAAACAAATGAAAAGTCAAGGAAGCACTTTGTCTTTAAAAGTTCGGTTTTTTTCTTAAAAAACTTTTAGAAACTAATAAATTGGAAGAGCTAAAATTTGAGTTCAAAAATAAATAAATTATTAAAATAAAATGAACAATGAGTATATTTAACGTAGCACAACATAAAAATAGCTTCACAATATCAAAATAATTGAAGAATTTACAGGATGCAAAAGGATTGAAGACTTGACAATGGCACGCCATTTTCGGCGAAGCACGTACTCAATGTTAGAATGTCAACCAAAAAATAAATAAATAAATAAAAAATAAGTTGTACAAAACTCATTACACACATATTTCTGTCCCTGGTATTTCTAAAAAAAATGATCATGGAAGCGAAAAATTCAAAAAATAATTTTAATCCACCAGACAAATCTAAATTTTGTTGAAAGAAAATCATTAAGATACCAGCAAAAACGTATTTTTCAGAAAAGCTCATGTTTAACTTGTTTAAGATATTCTTTTGTATAAAAATCCAATCCTGATTATTCTATTTCTAAATTGTTTTAAAAGTAAAGGGTCATTCCATAGAAATGTCAACCTCAGCTTAAAAAATATAAAATATTTTGGAAAAAAATAGAACCGACTTCAGTTGGAAATTGCTCTAAAAAGTAAAAAATAATTTTTTTCTTTGAACACCATCGAAACTACTTTTAAACATAAGTTTTGAAGTCGGCGCAAAAACTATAGGTAAAATGATACAACCATATTTTGCCAACAATTTTTCAGAGAAATCATTGAAAATTAAAAGCAGAATATTTGTACCATTACACGAATGTGTGGTAATCAATGAAATGAATCCATTAAAATTTATATTTATAGTTGAATTGTAGTTGCGTATGATTCTATACATTGTTTTTGCGCCGACTTCAAAACTTATGTTTAAAAGTAGTTTCGATGGTGTTCAAAGAAAAAAATTATTTTTTACTTTTTAGAGCAATTTCCAACTGAAGTCGGTTCTATTTTTTTCCAAAATATTTTATTTCATTCTTTTTAGTGTAAATGCACTTAAAATAATCAAAATATAGTTAAAAAACCATGCAGCTGTTCAAAAAACTTGCAGACCTGGACTCGATCTCATTCCATCAGCAACTTCAACCCGACGCGTTTAACCACTCGACCATCGGGTCGCTGATTGAAGTAAGGATTTACGATAGCAGATATTGTTTTAAATAACATGAAATTTTAGTTTTTCAATCATAACTTTTTTTCTAGTGAACAAATATCGTCATATGAATACATGGTACCTAAGTTAACCATCTCCTATCGATTTAAAAAAAAATCGTCCAAATCGGTTCAGTAGATCAGATGTTATGTGCGAACAAACAAACAAACAAACAAAAAAAAACATTCGCTTTGAATTGAGAACCTCCTCCTTTTTTGAAGTCGGTTAAACATAGAAAGTAAAAGTAAGTAATTGGAATTGTGGGGGAAGAGGTTAGAGTAAGACTTGGAAAATTGGTGCAAGCTTTTGCATTTCATGGAAAATAATTTTCAACTAAAGTGGACTCTTTAGCTTTTTTCAAACACCACAAATCAAAATCTTCTTTTTTAAAAATTTCTGTCACTTTAATGGTCATTCATACCCCCCCCCCCTCGCAGTGCAAAAAAACATTACACAGCAGATTTTGCCTAATAACTCAACACTCATGGTGTTTGATACATTTTATTTGTTTGTAATGATGTTTTTTGGTCACAACCAATATGAAAATCACAAAAAATAGTTACTTTAATATTTGACATATATTTATCATCTTCAGAATTTTTCATTTTTAATTTTACTTTGAATTTGACGTAAATACAAGGTATAAAATACAGAATTTTATAAAGGTACAAAAATTAACATAATATAATTGATTGTGTATATAATTTTTGAAAAAATTATATAAGTGCCGCAAATCAAAAACCATTTATTGCCACAATCGATTCAAAGCCCCAAAAATGGCGCAAACGTCCATAAGAAAATTATACAGCATCGAAGGACCCCATTGCCAATTTTAACAAAGATCCGACCAAAACTGCCATTTTCTACCATAAAAAATATGGGGTAGATCCCCATGGGGAGATGTACCTGCATAAGGACATTACATTACAATCATTAAAATCATTTTTAAAAAAATCATGCAGTTGTTCGAGAAAATCCTTGCAGACCTGGACTCGATCTCATTCCATCAGGAACTTCAACCTGACGCGCAGAACCACTTGACCATCGGGTCGCTGTTTGAAGTAAGGGATTTACGATAGCACATATTGTTTTAAATGACATGAAATGTTAGTTTTTCAATCATAACTTTTTTTCTAGTGAACAAATATCGTCATATGAGTACATGGTACCTAAGTTACACCATCCCCTATCGATTAAAAAAAAAATCGTCCAAATCGGCTCAGTAGATCAGATGTTATGTGCGAACAAACAAAAAAAAAAAAAGTATACGCTTTGAATTGAGAACCTCCTCCTTTTTCGAAGTCGGTTAAAAAGTACTTTAAAGACTTAACTGTGACCTATCATTTTATTCAACATACTTTCTAGTATATGAATCTAGCAAAAATTTTGAAAAATCCATTTTGGTGTTTATGTTGGAGCTCTGTTAGTACATGGCTGCAAAAAAGTCTTAGTAAACGCTAAAAACATTGGTCATTGTTTTCGTGCATATTGTTAGAATTTCTGTGAATTTTTAGAAGAACTGCGTTTCTTATGAAAGTTTGGAGTTATATCTGATTGAATTAGCAGCTTTTTTCATTCAGTTTATAGGATAAGCATTTTAATTATCTTCATTATTTCACTTTCTTATTTTATGTTACGTTAGTCACAAAAATGCAATGTTTTCTATTTTAAAACTGAACTAAAAATAATTAAATACCATAGCTCTTTATTTTCTTATGTCTGTATCATATCTACTTGAAAATCCTAAAATATTTATTTTAGATATATTTAATAGAAAAATATTAGTGTGACTAACGTAACATTTTAGGTATGTGACTAACGTAACAGTTTGAATGTGATTATCGTAACAGTTTGAATGTGACTATGGTAACAATTAAAAAAGATTAATGTAGCTTAAAGCTTAACTATTTTAGTGTTTATTTAAATTTCCACTTAAGAGTAAATAAATATATCAAATTAATTTGAAATATTTGAGGCAAAATAGCTCCTTTGACTGCTTCAGAACGGAAAAGAAGAAGTCGGGCGAATCAGAGCCTCTATAAAATTCGGATGAAAGAGAAATGACAAAAACATTAACCCTTCACTGCACGATTTTTTATATTTTCATGAAAAAAATCATTTGTTACCTTTTAAATAACCCTGAGTTCAGGAAAAATGAAGAAAAAAATTAATCTTAAAAATGTGCACCAAAAATGATGTTTTAATTGTTTGTTCTATATATGGCACAAAGCCCATAGCATATGCTTTGTATACCGATAAGTGTAATAATCTACAATGTTTTTGTGTCATAAGTGGTATAAACAAACTTTCCACTAAGTGTATTTAAACATTTTTGGAACAAAGGAAATAATGACTAAGCACACTTCTAACGGAAATGCAGACCCTTTTTTTTAAAAAAGCAAGAACTGTAATACCTAGACTAGTGCAGCTAACTAGTGCATAAAAATCACACTAAAGAGTCAATCCATGTTAAATCACCCAGGAAAACGGGATTTTGTAACCCATGTCCTCGGATTTTGATAAAACTTGGTGTATTTAATATTTTTATGGTGGTAAGTAACCATATGAATTCTTTTGCCCATATGTGATCTGGTTTTTGTTTTACAGGCCGTCAAACTTTTCAAAAAATTGCATTTTCTGTCAACCGCTAAGCCTAATCTGCATGTATACGTATCTCTTCAGTAAATTGTGACGGGTGCAGAAATCTTTCAATATTTCCAAAAATTCTTAGATATGTTGCTGAAAGTATGAGAATTTAATAAAAAAATACTTGAAATTCATATAATATAATTTTGTTTGAATAAAATTTGAATAAACTACGACAAGCATTTTTTTTCTTGTGAAAAACATGAGTTTACTTAAGTGGCATTTCACGAAAAGGCGGAGGTCCTATTCAATAATGGAAGCATTCGAAATGAGCCTGAAGGTGTGTTCTATCATTGCAAAGAATAAAATTAGTGGTTTTTTTCGTTTTCTTGTTGCTGTTGCACAATATACACATTTCAGTATCAAAATTTTTGAAAAAAAGTTCTAGTCATTTTCCTAACCTAAATTTCACTGAAAAGCAAACATACCTTTATTTTTAAGTATATTTACAGCCCTATTATGCTACTTAAAAATCATCTTAATCCCTTACTAAGCAGAAAGAAAAGTGAGAAATAATTTATGACTCCCAAATTCAGTTGTTAAGTTCAGAAAAATATCAGATGTAGAAAAAAGATGTGCAAAAACATGAATTCACTTTAGCAGCTTTTTATGAAGAGGCGGAGGTCATATTCAATAATAGAAGCATTCGAAATAAACCTAAAGGTGTGTTCTATCATTGCAAAGAATAAAATTTGTGTTTTTTTTCATTTTCTTGTTGCTGTTGCACAATATACACATTTCAGTATCAAAATTTTTGAAAAAAGTTCTAGTCATTTTCCTACCTAAATTTCACTGAAAAGCAAAACATACCTTTATTTTTAAGTGTATTTACAGCCCTATTATGCTACTTAAAAATCATCTTAATCCCTTATTAAGCAGAAAGAAAAGTGAGAAATAATTTATGACTCCCAAATTCAGTTGTTAAGTTCAGAAAAATATCAGATGTAGAAAAAGATGTGCAAAACATGAATTTACTTTAGTAGCTTTTTAT
>JAXGGA010010893.1:0-44853 GCA_038373865.1 Uloborus plumipes
ATCGAAACTCACAAAAAGAAAGATTTATTTTTCAATTTATTTTTTTAACACAGCATATAACCTACAATACTGAGCCATCGAAGCACAAACAATGTGAGAAAACGTTACTCGTTTTATATTGAACGCCGCAGTACCTGTGTTATTCAGTTTTGGAATCTTCATTTAATCTAGGCTTTTGGTTCAAATTTCTAAACTCGCGAAATTTGCAATCGTCGTTTTTTAGAAACCACCCCCTCTCCCGTTTTTGAGAAATACATATTATTCTCGCGCTAGTTTTCGCCACAGAAAAAGTGTTACTAACAGAGGAGTTATTTTCGGTCATCATAAAATCGCATTCCAAAACATCTGTATCCGAAACAGACCCGTAATCAGACTTTTATTTCGGGGAGGGTTTTACCAAACTCATTTCTCATGAGCTTTATCTAACAATAGATGCTTATAGGGTAACATGAAAAATGTAAAAAAAAATGACGAATCTTTTCTTCAATGATTTTAAAATATCCGATTGGTACCCAGCATAACTTCGTCCCTGTTAAATATTCGATGTCTTTTTTTTTTTTTACTCAAAAGGATAGGTACATTTACTCATATACGCGCATCTAACGTAATACTTCCAAAATTTCCATTTTATGACTTTTATTAAATTAGTTACATGTAGTTTGGCACTATTAAATGTAAAGAATTTAGCTGTTTTTGTTAGTTGCATTTAAAATTCGACGGAAGATGCTGTATTTTTAGACTACCGTAAAAACAAATACTTCAGATAAGACACTTAATTTGTACAATTATTCAGTTTCATTATTTCACTTTTCAAAAGAAATTTGAAAATGAATATGAAAATTGAAAATTAAATAGTAATAATTTTTCAGCAAAAAAAGTGTATGAAAAGCATTTTTTGGATTTGTTTTAAAAAATTTCGGAGGGGGTTTGAACCCTAAAAACCCACCCCTTGAATATGACCCTGATCCGAAATGTTTTCAACAAAAGCTCACCGATTTTTAAAATCGGAGAGCGTTATTTCCGAAATCTAGTATGTAATTGATAAGTTGAAGTGATATCGTGAAAAAAACAGCTGGAAAGAAGTGAAGAGAAAAAGTTTGTTTCTATCTCTTTTAAGTGGATAAGACCGGCCGATTTCAGATCAGCTTATTATGCAGACTCCAGACCATATAACTAAATTCTATCCTGCCAGATAGATAAGCTAACATCAGTGTATCCAACCGAAATCTACCAAAGCAAATTAGCACATTTTTCATGATTTAGGTTGTAGTGTGGGGGCACAGTTTGCGCTGCTCGGGATGCCTATTAAATTTTCATCTTTTAGTCTGCTTGGACTTGACCAGAAAAAAAAAATAATCGGTCAAAATGCCGCTCCCTGACTGCTGCGCCCGTGGCAAGAGCCACTCCTGCCACGCCACTGGTTGAGATAAGTTAATGCTCAATTCAGTGGTATAAATCCATAAATAATTTTTTAATTAAAACTTTTCCTCCAATGACTGTTACGGGCTCCTCCATTATAATTTTCTCATTTTTACTTTCTTCTATATCTAATACTAGCAGTACCCGCACGGCGATGCCCGTGCAACAAATGTAAAGGAAGTTAACTAAAGAAAGTTTAATTCACTCTAACCCTCTAAAGTAAAATTATTATATTTGATTCAAATGTGCTCCCCAACCTTTTGAATTCCACTAAAAGTCATATTAAAGTTTAAATCAATTCGCCAAATAAACGTTTCAATGGAACTTTTGAGATAACTGTAGTGGCAAGATTTTCGAAAACTCTCAACGAACACAGCAATTTTGCCCTTGAAGTTTAACATAATCCACCGATTTAACCGTAATTTCAATGTAAAATTGGTCGCCAAATTTAAATTTATTAACATAGGGAACCGATTGTGTCAGGTAGCTCAGCCTCAACCATTCTTCCATGATTTTAATTTGAACATTAAAAGGCAAGAAATATAATGTTATTCGCAACATCTCTTTGAAGTGATTACAATCTATAACAGTAACCCTCAAATAAGCAAGATTTCCCTGGCTGGGAGGTTTGGTAAATTTCCAGATTGTTGCCAAACTTTACGACGCCAAATACGAAGAGTAACTTCATAGCGGTGTTACCGAAAATGTCAGAATGGAACTATTAAAAATTTAGGTTTGGCGACATTATATACATGTTTTAAACATGCAATAAAATACTTTTTAGACTGCAAACAACTACTGTTCCTTCACAGAGCGTTTTCTTTTTCTTTAATTTGGAGAAAGAAGTGTTTCACTGGCTGGGAGGTTTGGTAAATATCCCTATTGTTGGCAAACTTTACCACGCCAAATATGAAGAGTAGCTGATAGCCATCGCTATTTTTTTAACAATAATAGTTTCATTCTGACATTTTTGGTAACACCAAATTTTGAGGAATTCAACTGAATAAATTTAAATTCCCTCCGACCCCTCTGAACTAAAATTATTATATCCTTTAGTTCAAATGCGCTCCATCTTTTAAACTGCACTTAAAGTCATGTTAAAGTTTAAATCAATTCGCCAAATAAATCAAAAAGACAGAAAATTAAGAAAGAAATAAGATATATTAAGCATTCAAATTGAATAAATTTTCAAGGCTTAAATCTATACGCACAATTTTAACCACAAAGTAACTTCAAGGACAAAAGAGCAGCTGATCAGGAAAATGGACCTAGTACCATAGTTGAGCGTACATAGTTAAGCCTTGAAAATTGACTAAATTTGATTAATTAATATCTCCTGTCCTAATTAACGGACAGAAACGTGCTAAAACTTTTCTTTTTCAGAAAAAAAAACCCTTTCCAACGATATATAATGTTTTGGGGTGGGGGGAGGTTTTCCCCCCTCAATTATGGCGGATACACCAAAAACTAGCTGTCGTGGCCGTCACGAAACTTTCTTCTATATCTATCTTATGAATTCCGGTTACAAAATAAAATACGTACTCGCCCAAGTAATTGGAGACAGCTACAATTTCCCAATTATCGTAATAGCCCTGCAAATGCAGAATCAATGAGCGAAATTGGAAATCATTGCAAAAGCCTTGTTTAGATTAATTGCAAACATTTTATTTGTTAGTAAAAAGAAATTGGCAACAGTTAAAAATTTCAAATCATTGAAAGTTTTCAGCTGTTTTGATAATTAAATAGCGTGAAAGCGATTTTTTAATGAATTAATTTTTCGCATTGTTGACTAAGCGCAAAAATCGCCTCACCCTCCCCCTGGGGCGATTGGCGCCAAAATTTAATCGATGCTTGCTTCCATATTGGGTTAGTGTTATTCCAAATTTCATTCAAATCGCAGCAATATTTCCTGAGATACAGTAGGTGCAATGACAAAATAAGCACTTTTGATTGCTCCACCCCCATTCGAGATATTGACACACAAATTGAATCAGCACCTGTACTCAATAGGGTCTACCTATGGACCAATTTTCGTTTGATTTCGCCGGTTACTTCCTGAGATATAGCAGTCACCCTCGTGCAGAACACGTGCGATTGCTCCACCCCCCTTCGAGATATTGACAAACAAATTGAATCAGCGATTGTACTCAATAGGGTCTACCTATGGACCAATTTTCGTTTGATTCCGCCTGTTACTTCCTGAGATATAGCAATCACCCCCGCGCAGAACACGTGCGATTTCTCCACCCCCCTTCAAGATACTGACACACAAATTGAATCAGCACCTGTACTCTATAGGGTCTATCTATGGACCAATTTTCGTTTGATTCCGCTTGTTACTTCCTGAGATATAGCAATCACCCCCGCGCAGAACACGTGCGATTGCTCCACCCCCCTTCGAGATATTGACACGCAAATTAAATCAGCACCTGTACTCGGTAGGGTCTACCTATGGACCAATTTTCGTTTTATTCCGCCGGTTACTTCCTGAGATATAGCAATCACCCACGCGCAGAACACGTACGATTGCTCCACCCCCCTTGGAGGAATTCGCTAAACAAAGTCAGGTGCACCAGTTCACATGGTGGTGCATATGTGAAAAAAATTTTGTTCGATTTCATGCAGTAGTTTTTGCTCTAGCGCGGCCACAAAAACTGGTCACACACATACAGACTCACACACAGACACACACACACACAGACAGACATTTTCCAAAAATGGTCGAAATGGACTCAGCGCACCTCAAAACGTGCAAATCCGTCAAAATTCGACATTCGAAAATTTTTACGAAACCAATACTTTCTTCTATATAATAGATATAGAAGAAAGTAATGAGACTAATTAATTAATTTAAAAATAACTAATTCGAAATTAAAAATTTGGCGTTCGAGGTGCACGAGGGCGGGGTACGTTCGAATTTTTGAGCCAAGTTTCAGGTCCGTAGGTGCTGTGGGGGCTTCTGGCCAGCGGTTACAAACGAACAAACAAACGAACAAACAAACAAACAAACACCGTCATCTTTATATATATAGATATAGAAGAAAGTATTGGTTTCGTGAAAATTTTCGAATGTCGAATTTTGACGGATTTGCACGTTTTGACGTGCGCTGAGTCCATTTCGACCATTTTTGGAAAATGTCTGTCTGTGTGTGTGTGTGTGTATGTGTCTGTCTGTGTGTGAGTCTGTATGTGTGTGACCAGTTTTTGTGGCCGCGCTAGAGCAAAAACTACTGCATGAAATCGAACAAAAATTTTTGCACATATGTACCACCATGTGAACTGGTGCACCTGACTTTGTTTAGCGAATTCCTCCAAGGGGGGTGGAGCAATCGCACGTGTTCTGCGCGGGAGTGAGTGCTATATCTCAGGAAGTAACCGGCGGAATCAAACTAAAATTGGTCCATAGGTAGACCCTACTGAGTACAGGTGCTGATTTAATTTGTTTGTCAATATCTCCAAGGGGGGTGGAGCAATCGCACGTGTTCTGCGCGGGGGTGATTGCTATATCTCAGGAAGTAACCGGCGGAATCAAACGAAAATTGGTCCATAGGTAGACCCTATTGAGTACAGGTGCTGATTCAATTTGTTTGTCAATATCTCCAAGGGAGGTGGTGAAATCGCACGTATTCTGCGCGGGGGTGACTGCTATATCTCAGGAAGTAACCGGCGGAATCAAACGAAAATTGGTCCATAGGTAGACCCTATTGAGTACAGGTGCTGATTCAATTTGTGTGTCAATATCTCAAAGGGGGGTGGAGCAATCAAAAGTGCTTATTTTGTCATTGCACCTACTGTATCTCGGGAAATATTGCTGCAATTTGAATGAAATTTGGAATAACACTAACCCAATATGGAAGCAAGCATCGATTAAATTTTGGCGCCAATCGCCCCAGGGGGAGGGTGGGGTGATTTTTGCGCTTAGTCAACAATGCGAAAAATTAATTCATTAAAAAATCGCTTTCACGCTATTTAATTATCAAAACAGCTGAAAACTTTCAATGATTTGAAATTTTTAACTGTTGCCAATTTCTTTTTACTAACAAATAAAATGTTTGCAATTAATCTAAACAAGGCTTTTGCAATGATTTCCAATTTCGCTCATTGATTCTGCATTTGCAGGGTTATTACGATAATTAGGAAATTGTAGCTGTCTCCAATTACTCGGGCGAGTACGTATTTTATTTTGTAACCGGAATTCATAAGATAGATATAGAAGAAAGTTTCGTGACGGCCACGACAGCTAGTTAGTTTTAAGAGAACACATTTTTGATTAAAATTATTAGCTGTTTTAGAGGTGAGTATTTATTTATCCTAAGTACAAGTTTTGGCATAAAAATTAATTCACGTACTAAGCAAAATTCAATGTTGAGTCCATAACGATTTAAATTGTATTTTTAGGAGATAGTTAAAATGTGATGTATCATTTTAAGAGTAAAACATATTCTATGTGACCTTTGAATAAAAGTTAAGTTAAAAATCATTGAGATATTTACATTCAAGAGCAGTATTTTATGTCCAATGTGGACAGTTTACGTCCGACACCGAAAATTTACGTCCGACACCAAGCTAAAAATGTTCTCAAATTAATTTTATCCTTAATAATATAATTTAAAAACTGAAATATGCTTTACTCATGAGTATTCTTTTGAATTTAATTGTTTTTAAAATTAAAATGTAAGTTAATTCGCAGACTTTCAATACTTTTTAACTGAGGAATGAATTTCCCTATTTGTGCGTTTACGTCCGACACCAACTCTTTAAATGATAGTAATTTCTACTTTAAGGATACAGTTTTAGCAATGAATATGATTTTGTAGTCTGCATGATACAGCAAGTATTTTGTACATCCATTTAATCATTTTAAAAGAGTTTATGTTTGGAAAATGAAATTAAAGCTGAGAAATTTGTCTTCGTTTTTTACGTCCGACACCATGAAATTGCCCTAATGATTCCTAATGAGAATGAAACTGCAGTATCTGAATAGCATGGCCTAGCTGGCCGTGTGTTTCAGGTTTAGCCCTGTCTTAGGGGCAGTAACTTACTACTTTGTTATTAACAAGCAAAAGTTGCTTATGAAAATTAAATTAAATCTTAAAATGGTACTTAAAAAAACACGACAATGAAGAAATTGTAGTACTAAAAATCACCATGATCACTAATCGGCCTTGCTCATTAATCAGCCAATTATAAACAGCTGATTGATTTGTAATCTTCAAGCAGCCAATTTGCTTATCGGCGCATCTTAAGTTATTGTTTCTTAGAATATTAGAGAGAGCGAGCATATTTTCAGCTTGAGAAGGTTTTTATTCTTTTTTGAGGTGATATAATGAGTTATTACGATGAGTCTCCGAATTATTCATGAGCGTCATTGCAAGACAAGTAAAATCTTCTTAACTTTCGCTGTGGCTTAAGTAACCAAATGTCATATGTATACATTGAAAGGAAAAAAATGGCTATTGGCAGCTCATTTATGTTTTTTTTTTTCCTAATTATTTATCACTCATTTCGAATAAAAATTTTGTATTAAAAGCCCGAGCAGAACCGAGTGTAACATCTAGCGTATTATATGATCAAAGCAAAATTTAGCACATGAAATATTTCAGAACTTTGAAAATATTATATTTGACTTCAAAAACTTTTGGAACTTCTGTGGGGGACGAATGTAAAACAAAATACTGAAAATAAACGCATTAGAGTGCCGAAAACCCGCCTAAATTTGGACGTAAAAGCGACCGATTTTGTCATCTTATTGGGATTGCGCTTACAATAGGTTTTTCGCGCGGGTCTTTGTTTCGTCTTGAGTTCGGTTGAGCTACCGAGAGCTGAGTTTACCAAACTCTACTGTATTTCAGAAAAGCTACTTGAACACACACACACACGCAAAATATTTTGGAATTTTTCCTCTGCTGACTTCGAATTTCTGTACGGTTCCGTATGAACAGCGGCGTACATAAACAAATGATTTCGGAGAGGGGGGGGGGGCTGAGCCGAGACTCTTTGAGAAGAGAGGGCGGGGCACCTCATACAATGTAGTTAAGAAATGTAAATGTTTCGAATTTCTGGTATCAATCGCAATTTCAGATGACAAAAATACATCATTCAAAAATATTTTTCTATCATTGTAATTATTGTTGAGAAGTAAAGCGCTTTGATGAAAGTAGAAAATGATAAAATTGAATTTTGAAAAATTTTCTTCATTGAGAAAGGTGTTCCTTTAACAAGTGCATGCAGCTTGAATTTTTTCAAATTCAAGCTTTAATAGCACTAATTTTTCCATTTATTTTACTATATTCCGATTACTGGGCTTCAATCTTACATTTGTTGAAATTTATTTAACAGATTTAGACGAAAGAACAAACATTAATTTGTGTTTCTGAAACATATTTGGAATAAATGTCGACAAAATGTCGACAACAAGATAACCACACATGTCACATACAGTAAAATGGAGAGATAAAAAAGAAAAAAAAGAAGAAGGAGGGGGGAATTTACTTTTTTCCCCTTTCCATTAATTTTGTCCCATATACTTAATCTTCTTTTCAAAAAAAAACCCATCATGTCTTGATTTTAGCAAGAAAAAAAAATAAACAAATAAATAAAAATAAATAAACTATTTCAGCTCAAATTTTTAAAAATTGCTTGGAAAATTTTGGAGGGGACTGTAGCCCTATCAGTCCACCCCTGAGTACGCCACTGGATATGAATGAATGAGTTCCATCTAAAATCCATATTTGAATCGATTATAACCATTGTCTGAAGCAAACATTGACGTAGGAGTTTCAAAGGTTACATTCATTCAATCATGTCTGCATAATGTTATACAGTTTATTGTTATTACATTTCAAAAACCATTTCTAAATACATAAGTGCCCCTATCAATATAATGGAAGAAAAGTTTACGAGGCATATGAAACATTTATCATGCCGTGAAAGAAATGCTAAGCGCTTTCATAAAATCCACTTGGCTCTTTGTATTCCTATCTCAAGTATCATAATATCGTAACGGTTTGGTAGACAAAACTTCAAAAACTGGTCGCTTTCGGTTATCAATTGATTTGCCACATGCCATTCTCTTTGTTGCAATGCAGATATACATTCATAAATCTACAATCTTTAACAACTGATGATTGAAAAAAAGTCAATTATTGCCTGTAAATCAGGGTTTTTATAATTAGAATTTCCTGGAACTAACTATAACTACACTGCAGAAAATAGACTGTTGTTCTCACAGTATAATACCGGCAGCAGAGATTCCAGTCTAAAACTTTCAAATGCACAGTAGTAAACTGTAAAACTAGGAATTTTACAGTTTATCACTGTAAAGCAGCAATTTTAGTTTATTACCACAATTTTACAGTTTATTACCACAAAATTATCTGTATTATATTGTAAAACCAACAGTATAATACTGGCAGCAGAGATTCCAGTTTAAAACTGTAAAATGCACAGTAGTAAACTGTAAAGCTAGAAATTTTAGTTTATCACTGTAAAACAGCAAATTTTAGTTTATGACCACAATTTTACAGTTTATTACCACAAAATTAGTAGTATTATACTGTAAAAGCAACAGTATAATATTGGCAGCAGAGGTTCCAGTTTAAAACTGTAAAATACACAGTAATAAACTGTAAAATTAGTAATTTTATTGTTTATTACTGTAAAGCAGCATTTTTACAATTTATTAGCAATTTTAAAACTAGCAATTTTGCAGTTTATCACTGCAAAATTAGCCATTTTTGCAGCTTGTTATTATAAAATTAGCTGCATCATACTGTAAAAACATTTATTTTTTACATTGTTTAGATGGGGAAAACCTAACCCGTCAGCGCTTTGATAGAGTGATTAGTAGCTGTGTAGACTTTACAAACAATGCTGACAGTCTAGGTTTTCCTCAACTATAGCCATTCTCGACACGTACTGGTTAGCATTTGGGCTGTCATATTAGATGCAGCATCTGTGATGCTGAAGATCTCTAAACAGACAGTGCAAAGGTAATCATTCCAATTTAGCATGGCATTTGACTAGACCAAGGTTCGGCAACCTTTCTAAAATCAAGAACCATTTCCCATCTCGCTATGAGTGATCTTTTGGAGAGCCAAATGTCAATATAGACATCACTAGTGTTAGGAAAGAGAAAAAACCAATATAATGGTTATTTGCAGTGAAAGCTGTATTTTATGAGGAACAAAAACTTTTTTTTTCATAGAAGCAGAACACACAATGTAACTTCTAAAAGAAAATACATACAGTGGCCACGATTCTTTTTAATCACGTTTGCTTTAAACAGTTTCAGTAGCTTGTAATTAACAGTTTGTAACAATAAAGCGGCTCATTCAATAAGGCTGGATATTGCTCTGCTTTTGGCCATTGAAGGGTCAAGTGGAGAAAGGTGATACGGGACAATTTTTGTTTAACTTACTTTTTACCATGGATGGAGGTGCTAGGGTAATAATCTTTTTTTCGAGAGCTCTTTCTAGAAATTTAAAAAAATGCCACACATCACTTTTATTCACATGCCCCTTCAAATGTGCTTGTGAGTTAACACAGTTGAACGCACACCAATTTGAATTTGTGTAAATCGGCGAAATTCAAACGTCACATATCACCTTTATTCACTTGCCCCTTCAATTTTGATCCATCAAAGTGGCTGATTCAGTTAACCGGCGCGTGCACTGCATTTTTAAAGAAACTAATCAAAGCATACTTAGCTGTAAAAACATAATTTCATTATGGGCAATTATACAGAAACGGATGTATCAATTCTGCACAAAACAACCTGGCATTGGCAAACTCCAAGTTAAGACGTGTTTATTTGAAGGGCGGGGGTAGTAAAAATATGATTTGCGTGTTCCTTTCATTTCAATGGGACTCTGGTTAGTTTAGAGGCTAACACATATGTTTAAAAACTAGCATCCTTGAAAACTAATAGATGCGTTTTGTCCCCTGTACACTCACATTATCCTTGCTATCTCATTGGCGGTCAGACAGTACGTAAATTAATTACTTAGTTGTTTCATTGCATGATCTTCATGAAGAAAATTAACTCTACTTCTATACAATTCAATCACATTTCGAAAACTTTGAGAAACAATATTAAATATCATTTTCCTCTCACAGACAATAAACATGACATGTATAAATTGTTTCTGGAATATTTTCAGAAATTTAATGCATTATGTAAAAGTAGAATCCATTTTCTTGATATGGTTCATGTGATGACACAGAACTAAGATTTAACTTTAAATAAAAGAGTTTTAAGATTTAACTTGGTTCCTTAGTTTGAAATTTCTTTCTTAAACTAAAACAAAAAATAAATAGATGAACAATAATAATAACAAAAACGCTTGAAAACTAAAGTGAAACTCTCTGGACTGCTATTCTGGCGGATATAGATATTATTGAAAGATTATCATCTTTAAAACAACAAGCACTCAATAGACAAGCCATGTTTTTCGCTAAACGTTATTTCCGTATGAAGAATTCAATGCAGTAAAATAAAATTTGATGGACCATGTGTATCAATAAACGAGATGACTTATTGTGGGGAAGTGAGCTTAATGTTTTCATGTTTCATTCTTAAAAACACTTTTTGGGTCAGACGTGAATTTTAGTCATTGTTTTGGGTATTGGTGCAGTTTTATAAAACACTGATTTTTTTAAAAATATTTAAATGCTATATTTCATTACAGTAGATCATCGTTCTTTACAGTATCTTACTTCAAGATTTGTTTTCATTCTGGTTTATTTTGTAAAATATTTCCATTAAAAAGTTGATGATCATTTTGGAATCCCTCCAAAACAAACTAATTTGAAATATTTTCGTTGATTCACATTGGAAAAGACTTTTAAAAGTTGCCATGCAGAAAAATGTAACTTAAAACTGGAATGTATTTCTTGATTTTATTTGGCAACGCGTAAAATTTGATTCTTTTAAATCTGATAAGATTCATAAGATGGTCAATCTCTGCCCTTGAAAAAACAAGAAAAGAGAAAACTTAGTTTCAGGTATCTCATTACTACAGTTTTACTTATAAAAGTTTGACATTTTGCGAGGTTGAAGTGTCGCAATTCATTGGTGATTTAAGCAAGTCAATGCTTGAATTGTCAGAAAAAAATTTGGTATGAACCCCACACTACTTCCTTTTACGTGTAAATTTCTTAGTAGTTGCCTTAAGTGTTAAAAAAAGTGCTTGGAGTGAGCAAGGTAACAATTTAACTATTTACTCCCCTAATCTGCCACGAAACAATGCAAAAAATATTTTACAATGGTTAATTTTCTAAATATTGCTGATTTTAATATCATTCAGTGAATTTTTCGCAAAATATCGCCAATAGCGCCAAGTTGAGCCCAAATTCAAAAGATAATTTTTTCGCCAAATTTGTCGCCAAGTTGGCGCCAAATACTTGGCGATCAAAATCTTGGCGACATATCGCCAAGTAGTCGCGCCAATTCATATCATTTGAGTCAGCATTGAAATTAACACTGATTTACCCTAAAAAAGGGGTAAAACATCCCATTGGGAACATTCTAATGCAACCACAAGGAGAGGTGCACAACTAGACCATCCTCAGAGCTTACATACCAAGCTAGACGCTTCTACGGCATATATCTTTTTTGAGTTATGCGACACACATACGCACATACATCCGCACATACGTATATACATACGTCACGAGAAAACTCGTCGTAATTAACTCGGGGGTGGTTGAAAAGGATTTTTCGGCTGCTTATATCTTGGTAGGTACATATGCACGTGCTGACAGGTCGAAAAAACTACTGAACATTCATTCGGGGGTGAGCAAAATCAAAATTTAGACTCAAATTTCATTGATTTTTTTTCGCGATCACAATACTTCCTTTACTACGTAAAAAGAAGTAAAAAGTACCATAAAAGTGGCTCTTTTGCCGGTAGAAACAACATATTCTAGCAAAATTGAGATATAAGACGAGAAAATTGCAGATACTGCCGGCCCCGCTTAAACGAATACTTCCGGTTGTAAGAACCAGTATTCGATTAAACGGGGATCTTTAACATTGGGTCTGCAGCATGGGAAATATTCGATTCCGAGATATTTTATTCGTATAAGCGGGGTATTCGTTTATCCGTTATCCGATTAAACGGGGCTGACAGTATTGTTGCTGCTCATCAAGCAACTTTCCGCCTAACAGGACTAAAAACAATTGAAGGGGCAAGTGAATAAAGGTAATGTGTGGCAATTTTTTAAATTTCTAGAAAAAGCTCTCCGAAAAAAAAATACTACCTTAGCACCCTCATCCATGGTAAAAAGTAAGTAAAACAAAAATTGTCACATATCACTTTTATCAGCGAGTAGGCATTGGGGTTAGATTTTAGCGGAAATAGATGTGATGTAAGAAGAAAACAGGAAAGATGGTAGTTTGGCACAAACTTGGCGGGCAAACTAGATGTCATAACGTTTTAAGGCTGAAGGTTTTGGAATTTAAGATGAAGGCGCTCTTTTTTGCGAGAAAGAGTTTAAGATTTTCTTCGCGGGGATTTGTTTTTACAACAGGGTTGTTTCTGGGATAAATAGTATATTCTTGTATAATAAGTTTTATTCCAAATTATAGAGTTAGTTAACCATTCCATAGTTAAAGAGTTAATAACTTTTCCACTTGTTAAAGTGATGAAAAGTATGTTTCAATGTTTTTGTTATTTTTATTACTTTTTAACTGAAACAAGAAGTGTTATAATCCCATATAAGTGATGGAATGTTCAGTTAACATTCATATTCCACTATAGCAAATAAAAAAAAAAAAACGCCGTATATGTCAAATGAATACTGAATAATTTAGTTATTTTTCTTTCTTGTAAAATTAGTTTTGATGGAGATGACTGGTTTTCGAACTCATCGATTTAAATGTTTTCAAAAACTCTTGCCCCACGGGTGGGGGGGGGGGGGGGGGAATGCAACGAATGTTCGCGATAAAAGTCCGACCGCAATTCCATGTTTTGAAGCGAGAGATGAGATAAATGCAGTAAAATGCACATTTTATGTTGAAGAAATTTCCGACCTCGACATTTTCCCAACGTTTGTCGACATTCGGTTCATCTCCGCGACATAAAAATGCCTGTCATGCCAGTTATTATCCATTTGTCAATTTGTCAGTGTGCCCAAGACATGCATTCGCTTTGTTCTTCTCCCGGAGTCTTTCATTGATGAAATGTCCTATTCAAATTCCGCTTTGAAGTCGTAAAGGAAAAATCTAACGATTTTATATGCCTCGTCGACCATCTCCAGTCTGATCATTAGCAAATTATATGCTGCTGAGCATCAACTGTTCGAGTTAAAGCGGTTATTTAAACGTTTTGTAACATGATTGAAAATTTGTTCCGTGTATTCCTGTGAAAATCCGATGGATTATTAGAAAGCATAGGTTTGCCTTTCGAAGTTTTGTGCTTAAATTTTTATTAATTAGTTTATTATTATTATTATTTTAATTTTGAAAATTTATGAAAATTGTTGAAAGAGTATGAAAATTATTGATGCAGTAAATTCCCGACTATCCGCGGGTCTTTCACACTCTTCTTTTCTTTTTTTGTTTCTTGCTTTTCTTTTCTTCTTCTTCTTCTTTTTTTTTTTTTTTTTTTTTTTTGTTGATGATTTTCTGAATGCAGAAAAATGCGTGTGCGTTATTGGTCGTTTTTAGCGTTTAAAGATAGTTTTTAGTTTCAATTGTTTCATTTTTAGTTTGATTTAAATACATGTGTTGTGTTATTGATTTTTTTTTCAGATATTGATTGCACTAGTATCGTTTTTTATCCTATTTTTTGAATTATCAGCAGTATTCACTTATCCGCGGTTAATGTGTCACTCTATTCTTCGGATAATCGGGAGTTTGCTGTATTTATATTTTCTGATAGAATCGGAAAAGCTGTTAGTTTGCTGAGGGGGTGGGAAGGAAAGATCAGCATTGTGTATTTGTGTGTGTGTTAACGAATAAAATATTTAGCTGTAGAGAAAATTACAACGTTAAGGAGCCACAAATACGCAGGGATACGTATGAGAAAAAAGAGTTTATGGATGAACAGACATCTGACAAAAGATTGTCGGATGTCTGTGCACAGACATCCGACAAACTTTTGTTGGATGTCTGTGCATCCATAAGCTCATTTTTTTTTTTTTTGCATTGAAAAAGGCGTTCCTTGTAACGCCGAAACACGTGTCTGCAGTATCCCTGCGTGTTTGTGCAGGGGTACTGCAGACACGTGTTTCGACGTTACAAGGAACGTCTTTTTCAATGCAAAAAAGAGCTTATGGATGCACAGACATCCGACAAACTTTTGTTGGATGTCTGTGCATCCATAAGCTCAATTTTGTTTTTGCATTGAAAAACGCGTTCCTTGTAACGCCGAAACACGTATCTGCAGTATCCCTGCGCGTTTGTGCCTCCTTAACGTTGTAATTTTCTCTACATCAATAGCACAAAGGTATGTTATTACTTCAAACTGTTTAGCATTAGACAACATGTATTAGATACATGTGCAACATAGATGTCTTGCTTTTTGGTCTGAAAAAAAAAATCCATTTTTAATGAGCTTTTCATTAAAAATAAAACTTTGATAGCTTGGTAGTAAATGCTGGCCCAAAAACGTTTTTTTTTTCACTGTATTTAATGTATCGCACTCGTAAAACAGAAGTGATAGTTAAAAAAAATAAATAATAATAGTAATAAAAACAGAATTAGAGAAAATGAAGGTTTTCTTCCAACTAATTTCTTCTCAAACAGTTTAATACACCCAAAATATTTATGATATTATCTTTACTGGGAGATTTTGTAGTCTCAACTAATAGTGTATACTCAAAGTTCAAAAGTTTCTATTCTAAATTACGAAACTTTGTTGCGTCAGTCACTGCTGATTATTTTGTTTGCACGTCATCTCGCACACGTTATGCTAACTTTGTCCGAAATTTGTGGCAGAAGAGAGAATTAGATTTTAAATCAATAATTAGTACTTTTTAGCCTACTTTCCCGTTAAAAATAAAAGAGACGAAAAAAGCATTAAAATTGGCTTAATGCATCTAAAAAATGTCGCCAAGTCCAAAAAATATCGCCAAGTTCAAAAAATATCGCCAAGTCCAAAAAATATCGCCAAGTAAAAAAAAGTCAAAAAGAAACAAAAAAATGAAATAAATATCGAAAAATTAAAAATTTGAAAGTAGGGTATTGAGATGGGGAATTTGTGTGTCGGTCGGTCTGTCGGTCTGTCGGTCTGTCGGTCTGTCTGTCCCCCCCTAATAACTTTTGAATGAACATTCCGATTTGGACAAACTTTTTTTTGTTGGAAAGATCTCGGCGAGTACAGCTCATTCCCATATTTGATTTTTCGATTTGAACAATTTTTGGTTCAACTTTGAGCCGTTCAAACAACCGGTCCCGCGATACTAACTTTTGAATGAACAGTCCGATTTGAACAAACTTTTTTTTGTTCGAAAGGTCTTTTCAAGGATACTTCATTCCCGTATCTACATTTTCGATTTGAACAATTTTTCGTTCAACATTGAACCGTTCAAGCAACCTTTCCCCACCTAATAACTTTTAAGTGAACCGCCAAGCCCAAAAAATATCGCCAAGCCCAAAAAATATCGCCAAGCCCAAAAAATATCGCCAAGTCCAAAAAATATCGCCAAGCCCAAAAAATATCGCCAAGTCCAAAAAATATCGCCAAGCCCAAAAAATATCGCCAAGCCCAAAAAATATCGCCAAGCCCAAAAAATATCGCCAAGTCCAAAAAATATCGCCAAGCCCAAAAATATCGCCAAGTTCAAAAAATATCGCCAAGCCCAAAAAATATCGCCAAGCCCAAAAAATATCGCCAAGTCCAAAAAATATCGCCAAGTCCAAAAAATATCGCCAAGCCCAAAAAATATCGCCAAGCCCAAAAAATATCGCCAAACCCAAAAAATATCGCCAAGCCCAAAAAATATCGCCAAGCCCAAAAAATATCGCCAAGCCCAAAAAATATCGCCAAGTCCAAAAAATATCGCCAAGCCTAAAAAATATCGCCAAGTTAAAAAAAAGCCAAAAAGAAATAAAAAGGTAAAATGAATATCGAAAAAATAAAAATTTGAAAGTAGGGTATTGAGATGGAGAATTTGTGTGTCGGTCTGTCGGTCGGTCGGTCGGTCTGTCTGTCCCCCCCTAATAATTTTTGATTGAACATTCCGATTTGAACAAATTTTTTTTTTTGTTGGAAAGATCTCGGCGAGTACAGCTCATTCCCATATTTGATTTTTCGATTTGAACAATTTTTGGTTCAACTTTGAACCGTTCAAACAACCTGCCTCGCGATACTAACTTTTTAATGAACAGTCCGATTTGAACAAACTTTTTTTTGTTCGAAAGATCTTATCAAGGATACTTCATTCCCGTATTTACATTTCCGATTTGAACAATTTTTCGTTCAACATTGAACAGTTCAAACAACCTTTCCCCACCTAATAACTTTTTCGTGAACCGTCCGAATTGAATAAACTTTTTTTTGTTCGAAAGATTTTGGAGAGGTTCATTCCTATATTTCACTTTTCAATTTGAACCATTTTTCGTTCAATGATGAACCGTTCAGAAAAAATGTTAACATGAGCGCCTACGGAGAAATTTAAATTGAATGTTGATTCTGAACTTCAAGGCGGATTTCCTTCAAACTAACTTTGCAAGAAAATGGTTTTGTTAAATAATGTATTGTAAAGTACTTTTCTGAATAATCTTCTGTGAGGACTCTGATTCCTTTTCCGACAACGCAAACATGGCGGAAATGCAGGCTCAGAAAAAAGGACTGACTTGTCAGACGATTTTTTGTTTATTTATTTATTTGTTTTGTTTAATTTATAACTATTGTTTTTTTTTTTTTTTTTTTGGCAGACGATTTTTTTTTGTTAACAAAAATTTTTCATTCACGAGAGCATTTTATTCTTTATTTATATTTATTAACTGGCAACGGATTAAAAATGAAATTCGAGACATTTTATAACGATTTTTTTTCTTTCTTTGATTAAATGTGTTTTGATGTTCTTTGTTCTTTTATTTATTTTTTTTTTCTTTTGAAAACGGTTGTGGAATTTTTCTACGGAAGAACTATGACAGTTACGTTCTTTAAATGGTGCGACAAAACTTTATTTACTCGTTTATTTACTTTTTACGTGTCTATTTCATCTGATGCGAGGGGTATATTTTGCTTTTAGAAATCAGCTTTAAGTGCTATAAAGGTATGTTTGACATAATTTTCAGTTTCAGATAATTAATAGAATATTGATCAGATGCTAGAATGCCGATATCGATGTACGGGAAAGTAGGCTCGTTTAGTTCTTGACAGAACTTCTTGTTTTGGCTTGTGAAGCTTCTGTTTTTGGGGTGCGATATCATTTTAGAAAGCATTTATTATACGGAATTCAAAATCTTTTTATTTTATTTCATAAGTATTTTCGCAGATTTTTTTTTTAAATCGTTAAATCAAGGTTGATCTTTTTTTTTTTCGTCTATGCATTCAAAGATTACATTTATTTTTAAAGTTTTTTTCCTTTCAATTACTGTCGGTCCCGCTTAAACGAACACTGTCTGTTCCAAGAAATTTTATTCGATTAAGCGGGGCATTTGATTAAGCGGGGAACATTTTTTTTATGTTTCCATTTGACAACTTTTGTCTCAAAATGTAATAATAACAAAGAAATAGCTATATAAAGGAAATAATTAATGTTATTGGTAAAAAGATTTTGAAATAAGTAAAGTAAACAACAAACTATTATAATAATTAAGTATAAATATCGTACGGTCATATGAAAATCATAAGAAAGTAACCTATAATTTGTGTTACCAAAAAATTGTTTTTCCGCCTTTCACTTTTATCTTCTGAAATAGTCTACAGTATAGTGGTTTGCTTGCCCCAGATCTTGTAGGAGCACTTTTATTTTATTCGACATTTTTCTAAGCATAAATTTTTGCAAAAGCTGATAAATATTATTCGATTATCCGTGAAATTATTCGATTAAGCGAGGATATTTAACATTGTGTCTATGGAGAAATGTTCGGTTCCGGACGGTTTTATTTGTATAAGCCGGGTATTCGTTTATCCGTTACCCGATTAAGCGGTGACGACAGTATATATTTTCAGAGTAGATTTTCTTTACAGTTAAAAAAAATACATTTAGAAACTTAATGCATTGGTTTCTTGTGCAATTGTCTTCGTTTTGAGAAAAAATGAATTAAGGGGGAAAAATATCTAAAATGTAATAAAAATTCGAATTTCCAACTATAATTCTTGCTTCAACTCTCTACTTTTCCCGTGGTAACGAACAAGTAACAAAATTTGATCTTTTCGCTATTTTCAGGTCTATGACGTAATGTAAAACCTTATTCCACAATTTCATCGTTTAATTGTCTGTAAGGAATTTTCTGAAGCATTCACACTGACCGCGCAGCCATTTTACCAGCCCAATATCTCATAATTTTATAAAGAAAGGGTATCATCGAAAATATGTGTACATTGCTCCAAAAATAAATAAATAAATAAATGAAACAGATAAAAATAAATTAATAAATAAACCAAATTAATAAATAAACTAAATTAATAAATAAACTAAATTAATAAATAAACTAAATTAAAAAAAATAATTAAAAAATAGTAGTGTTGCTCGAATTTGGTGTAAAGAACATGAAGTAGAACGTTCCCTTGGACCTAGTAGCAAGATTTATCATATTAAGGGTAATTTCTTTTGCGTGTAAATTTAGTACATAAATTTCATATTGGTTTTTCATACATTAAAAATTACGCATATTTTTAAGCGACGTCATGAAAAAAATTGAGTTGTCAGTGTTAAAGCAATTTCGTTAAGCTTGTTTCATGGCTCAGTTTCTGGTCAGTGTTAAAGCTTGTTTCATGACTTGTTTTGCTTAAAAATTAAATTTTTAATTTTAAATTTCAGTAACATTGCTATTAATAACATTTGGCAAGATGATAAGATCTTTATTTTGACGAGTTTGGAGAAATTTTTTGAAAACGCGTTAAATTTTATACAGTACGGATAATTTCTTCGATATTTCAGTAATTGAGATTTTCGCGCAATCTTCAAATGTTGGAGGTTAATAGTTTTTTTTTTTTTTTTAATTGCCAATGTCGAAAACCAGTAACTTAGACTTTGCGTGGAACAATTTGGCGAAAATTAGAAGCATTGACCACAGTCTAAGTTATCGAAATCTCCCCCTCTCAGCAGTTTGGAGATTAAAAACAAATTTTTTTTTAAAATTCAATAGTAAATTTATAAAATTGAGAGGTATTATTTGCGCATGCTACCCCGCGCAAGTCGTTAGCTGTTGGTTACGAAGACACATTGATTGCAACTGGATTGACACGCAATACGTTTACGAGCTACTGCGAAAAAGTCGCCAATCTACTTATATTAAAAACTGAGTATCTTTCTCACTATCTTTCTTTCTCACTATCTTTCTTTCTAACTATCTTTCTTTCTAACTATCTTTCTTTCTATCTTTCTATGTCACGCTTCTTTCTCCTGAACGCCAATGAACTGAAAGTCGAACCAGGTACCGATAGATAGGTAATTTTTCAAGCTTCTTTAGTTTCAATTGATATAATTATACGATTTTAATTAGCGAAGATATCAATAAATAAGTAGTCAAATTTAAAGCGATTAAGCCTAATAAATAATTAAATATGAAATCCATTCTTGCAAACCGTCGTTGCTATGAAACAGTGATAACAATGATAATGAGAATTTTGAATGAAGGCTTAACTAAGTCAAACACGAAACTCATAAGCGGACCACTTACGTAGAATTTTTATCGCTAGCTACTTGTAATATTTTGAAACATTTATTTGTTGAAGAGCCATCTACTTATATTAAAAACTGAGTATCTATGTCTGCTTTTTTTCTTTGAGCGACCTGAACTTACGGAAACTTTCCTCACCATCTTGAAGGCGTGAAGCATCTCAATAATTCGAATGATTTTTTTATATAGGAAAAAAGTAAAGGCGTGAAGCGCCTGTAAGCGAGCCGCCTTGGCGGGGAGTAGTTTCTTTAAATTTTTTTCTCACTACTTTCAGGGCACGAAGTGCCCGTGCAACGCCGGGTCACGTGCGTGGTATGTCTTGAAATCGAATGAACATTAAATTATATCAAATAATATAATTTCAGAATGAGGTAAAAGTTAGAGAGGGGGGACGTTATGCATCAGCATGCCGCAGGAAGCTAATCTAGCTGCCCTGGCAGCTAGTATTTAAGTATCGTCTGTTAAGATTTTTGATATCGTTACGCCTCATTAAATTTAACAAAATATTACTAGGCAACGTTTTATTCTCCATCATTCGTTCACTGTGACTGTTGCAGCACAAAATCAACAATCATTGCATTAGGTTTGAATGTTCAGCGACGTGAAGTGCGTCAGGATTTGAAACAGATTAAGCAATAAATGCAATTTAACAATGCAGAAAGATCAAGGACCGATTGTGCATCAATCGGAATCAGAATCAAGTAAGTTGACGGTAGTTATTTTTTGGGTCGAATTGGAAAAATGTGTGTATAAATTAGAAAATGTAGCAGCAATACGGCTTTCCAAGTTTGGTAAAACAATGTTTCTTTTTTTATGTATTGCAACATGTAACATGAGTCGTGCAAAATCAAAGGGTAAGCAATTTTAATATTTATTTAATTTTTTTAGAATATTAAGGGTTCAATTGGCATAGTCAAAATTGCAGCCTTTCGTACCATAAATTTTCATTTTAAGTAATGTTTAGAAGCCTTATTATTTTAGATCATGTACTAGTTGTATTCATTTATCACAGAGGACCCTGATTTACTATCAGACTCACGAGGCCGAGCCTAGGGACTCCCCAGCTCTAAAGGCTCCCGAAATTTACACAACATAGAGAAAATTATACCAACATATGGCTTTATTTTGTTTTTTGATGCTTAAAATAGAGATAGAATGGAGCGATATAAAAGGTGTGAAGCGCCATCATCCAGGGCCCGAATGATTGCAAGATTTCTCGGTTTGGTTTAGATATAAAAGGTGTATAGCAACTAGCAATATGGCTTTAAAAATGGAAAATTTTCTTTTTTTGCTGTGCAGTATTTTGCTTGTGTAGTTAACACATTGCACCCTAGCTTGTAGCATAATATCAAATTAAAAAAGCGACTTGCTATGCAAATATGCAGTACTTTCGTTGATTGTACTATTTATTCATTGGGCACCTTTAGATGCGTCTGAACTATTGTCCAAAAATTTCCAAATCTGTGTCAGATTACTTTCCCGTAAGCTCTAAGACAAGTACTAGTTCACTGCAGGAAAATTATAAAAGTGAAGTGTGTGTTGCATGCTATTTTGAAAATTTTACCGTTTAGCTTGAGCAGATAAAGAAATGTGCATAGTATTTGAAATTTTCTGGCTGCTTTTTTCTTCAGTACTTTACTATTAAAACCATTCTATACATTTATTACACCGTGTTGACACATTCTATTTTGACTTATTTTGGTACTTCTGCATTATAGAGGCATCTGATACTCAATCATCAAGCACCAAAGATACATCACCAAGATGTGGTGAAATTTCACCAAAACAGGAAACACGTGAGTGTTATTGTATGTATACATACATATGTAACCACGCATTGAATACACTGCTAAAAGCACAAGTTTCACATGGCATCTTTTGAGGTGAAACGTTGTTGCACCAGCGGAGCGCCCAAAAGGGTTCCACTTGATTCCTTATGGCACTCCAGAATTTGCCACTTTACTCCCTAAGGCACCCTTGAAGGTGCCCTATTGAATCCAAATCCAGTGGCGCCCTTTAGGGTTGCCGTTGTTGCTACAGCGTTTTACTCTAAAAGGTGCACACTTTTTTTTTTAATTTTTGTTCTGTAGAAAGTTGCTCGATAAAAAACTGTTTTCATGAGTTTTATTATAAAGAAAACTTAACCTAAGCAAACACCAAATCAAGAGGGAACGGGGGGCTTTTAACGCCAAGGGAAGCCCACTTATCAAACGTTCACGCACGCACAACTAGACACACAAAATAATGTAACAACATAAAGTCAGAATAAGAATGTATGCAAAACATTTTAACTGCTCAATTACTTTAATAACGAATGTATTCATCAATTGTGAAAATGTATACTTAAAAACGACGATTCACATTGAAAATTGCGTCGTCAATGGCTTTCAGCAGAATCTGTGCAGATCTCAAGGACTTTTTTTCTTAATTCATGATTTCGAGGTCCATTATGGTTTCATGTATTTTAATGAATTGATCTATAAAAAATGAGTCGATAAAATTGATGAAATTCTAAGTAGTAACATTACTACTCCCAGATATGTCCGCTGTTTGGACGATTAGGGGAAGGGGGCAGCGCCCCCCCCCCCCCGATTTTAGAGAAAATAATGAAAATATACATTTGTGTATGTTTTTTCCCTGTATAATGTAATATCTGCCTTTTCTCCTCGGAAAGTTTTGAAATGCCGAGCATATGACCTTCTTTTTAAATTGATGACTTTCGAGTGGAATTATCTTAATGTGGAACATGCCAAGTTGGGGCAAAAATTTTTAACTGCTGCTGCTGCCCTTCATACCCTTTCATGCTTTAATTTTACATTTAAATGAAACTTTATTGCTTGTTAAGGATTTCGTAAATTTAGTTGGTGGATTATTTTATATTTTAATAGAGAAATTCATGTTAGTTTATGGCCTTTTTTTTACTGGTTGACATTAACTAAGGTAGCTGCTTTAACAAACAGTGGAACTGAAGATCGTGCAGTATATGGATGCAAATGGCTTGAGTTACGATAAGCGATTATATTGGCGTTATGTCGATCTGAGAATTTCTCCTTTTTTGAACTTAAATGAGCTCGTCTAATGTCAAGCATCAAGTTACCTGAGCAATATTATATCAATATTATAATCTTTCGTAAACGGTTGAAGCGATTGCATCTTCCAATTGAAGATTTGGTACTAAAAATTGGTAAATGATTGGATATCGATAAACAGTTCCATTACCTAACCTACAAAGCTTTCTAAAAAAAAAATCTGTCTCCAGAAAAGTCAAAGGAGCATTAGCTACTACGAATTTATTTTACAAATCTTGAGCAGTGTTTTCACTGATTTTCATTCTGAAACACTGAATAGAGGATTTGTTTACATTGCATTTGGATGCATCTTGCCCTACGCTTACGCGTTGGGCAATACAATAGCTGTTGAAGGCTTGCGCGCTCTCTGAGACTGTGCTCATAAAAATTCCTTTCTAAATATTGAAGATGAATTTGGTTGACCTTGTAAAAGGGGAACCCTGTCATTAAGTAGTTGGTATTGACTTTTTTAATGCATTTATCAGTTCTTTTTTTTAATTATTGAAAAATGTTGAATTCTTTAAGCTTTGAAGCTCGGTAGCGACCACTAAAAATAATTTCATAAGTATAACATTTCCACGGAAGTCTTATTTTGAGACACAAACCAAAATGGGAGGCGGAGGGTGCCCCATAAACAGTTCAAAAGTTCATTTTTTAAGAACCACTCTGAAACGGATGCGTGCATGAACTTGATTTTTTAAGTATTTATTTTTTGCCAAATTTTGCAAAACTGCAGTCTTTGTAGACACTTATTATAACGATCATAAATGAAGGGGCAAGTGGATAAAGGTGATATGTGACAATTTTTTAAATTTCGAGAACAAGCTTTCAAAAAAAAAAAAAAAATGCTTTATTACTGTTTAATGGATTTTACTCAACGGGTAAAACTGGGTCATATTCTTAGTTACCAATCATTTCTGTGACTAAGGGGCTTGATAGGAAGGGAGATGGACTAACCACCTTCATTCATGGTAAAAAGTAAGTTTCAAAAATTGTCACATATCACCTTTATCCACTTGCCCCTTTAAATATATTTGAATTAAATTCAATTGAAATAAATGATTTAAAAATTATTTACTTGAAAATGTATTTTATAGAATATGCTTTTCTTTTCTTTTTCAGTTTCGAGTTCACCAGAATCATCAACAGAAAATATGACTGTTGAAAATAATTTATCCCAGGGCAAAGCTCCCTCTAAAAAAGAACTTTTTATCACTTCCATGTCTTCATGTCCACCTCTCGCGCCATTATCCACAGTTGCATCACTTGTCCTTGTCTTAGCCCTCATCTATGGAACTTTATGGGGACTGCTAGGACCCCCGGTACTACCGGGGGGCGAAATATTCGCTCTTTTTGCGTTGAGCATTTTAGCTTATTTATGCGGACAAATCATGAAATTAGTGAGAGTTCCTACACTTGTTGGTAAGTCTTTAGTTCTTTCATAGTGCACATTATTAAAAACAAAGTAATCTCTGATTTTCAGTGAAATCTCGTCACAACGAATACAAATACCACGAAAAATTGTTTTATGGAAATAATTTTTTAGTCCCGATTTGATTGCTTTTAAATGTTTGAGTTCCATTGGAATGGAGTTCCCATTACAACGAATAAAATTTGCGGTTTCTTGAAGTTCGTTGCAACGAGATTTCACTGCACTTGATCTTTAATGTTTTGAACTAATAATGTAATACAATCTCAATATTATACTGTTTCGGTTTTTGATTTAGAGTAACCGTTTTTAATTCTCACTACTTCTTGCTGCTCCGTAAAAGCTTTCCTAACGCGGTTGTGATAACACAAAACACTAGAAAGAGGGACACACACAGGTTCAAAAATGTTTATTGTATTCACTTCTTCTCAGGGTACATCAACATCCTGGTCAACGAAACTCTCCCTAGGAAGTTATTATACGTATCGTGTGGGCTGTGGGGAAGTCCGGTACAGGTCAGGTGTTTTAGCTCAAGTTACTGTCTGATTTTCTTAGGTAAAACCTTCCGCGTATTTACGCATGCGTCAGGGCTTCTCTGATCCTACCAAAATAGGGGTGATAGGTAAGATAACAATAAGGGGATGAATAATAAGAAGTATTTTGAGTCGTATCAAACAACGTAGAACGATGCTAATTTCAAATACATAGTTTAGTTGAATATGTCAAAAGGATAGCAAAAATGCAAGTTTCAAATTGACTTTGGAAAGTTCCCACTCACAACCCATCACCGCTTTTTCAAGTGGACTGGTTCTCGAGTGCTAAGCGCAGCTTTCACGGACGGACAGTAGACCTTCATTGCATTGAAGATGTGAGGCCTGCACCACGACCCAGGATCGTAATTTCGCGTACCAATTACTTGAGGATTATGCGTCTTTCTCTAAGTTTTTTTTTTGGACAAAGAATAATAAATATGTTTTTTTTCCTGTTTCTATTCCTGCCTTTCTGGAATTATGTGTCTTCACTACCGTGCCAGAAAAGTGCTTCCAACAATTCATATTGCAATGTGATTTCCCATTCGTCTTAGTGTACTCTATCTGAGGAATCTCTACTAATAATAAAGCTGAAGGTTTTTGTCTTTATTTCTGTCTGTCTGTTACGCGCGTAGGGCCAAAAACGTTTGGTCGATTTTCATGAAATTTGGCACAAAATTAGTTTGTAGCATGGGGTTGTGCACTATGAAAAGTTTTTCCGAAAATTTGATTTCGTTCTTTTTCTATTCTAATTCTTAGCGAAAATTCGACGAAATAGGGAAGAAATATTTCATACACATTTTCAAGTCTTATGTCATTCGAAAGCTTGAAATTTTCTGCTAAAAATGATGTCAGTTTGAAGCTTCTACGAGCTGTAGAAGAGCTGTAATAATTATTTGTAAAATCCCGGAAATTCAAGGCTTACCTTCAGCAAAGCAAGCCAAACGATTCTAAAATGTTAAGCTCGAGAATACAATTTGTTTGAAAATAAAGATGGAATGAATTATTTTATCAACAGACTAGCTGCGTGGCCCGGCACTGCACGGGCTTTAAAGTAGTGAGGAATGTATAAACAAACTACTCGCCGCCAAGGCGACTCGCTTTTAAGTAGTGAGGAAAGTTTATATAAATTACTCGCCGCCAAGGCGACTCGCCTTTAAAGTGGCGAAGAAAGTTTGAACAAACTACTCGCCGCCAAGGCGACTCGCTTTTAAAGTTGTGAGGAGACATATTTGAAACCTATGTACCTACTACATAAGAAAAAAAAACACCTTAAAAAATAAAACAATACCCAATATAAAAATACCACGCATTTTTATTATTTGTTTAGATAAGTACCTATATCGTACTAAACCATGACAAATCAAATTATTTATTTAGATTAGTAACTATATGCACCCATTAAAAAAAAAGTTAGACTCATTTGAAGCCAACTTATATACAGGGTGTCCTGTCCATGCCTATCGTGGCCCAATAGCTAATTTCTAAACCGTTAGAGATAAGCATATAGTTCATTTAGGAAAAAATCTCCAAATTACGAAAGGAATTTTGGGTCGATTCAATGTTTTTCAAAAAATCAAATTTTGAAAGAGTTACGAAATTTAAATTTCTATACAGCCCCCCAGTCCTATCAATCATATTTAGTAAAACATTCTTGACACTGTAACGTTTAAAACTTAAAAAAAATCACTGTTCTACGACAAATATCGACCGAGTTATGACGTTTTGAAAAATCAAGATTTTGAAGGATTTCGCATACGGTCCCTTAAGCGATCTCTCGGTGACGTCATGAAATAATGCAAAATCTTGATTTTTCAAAACGTCATAACTCGGTCAATTTTTGTGGTAGAACAGTGATTTTTTTTTAGTTTTAAACGTTACAGTGTCAAGAATGTTTTACTAAATATGATTGATAGGACTGGGGGCCTGTATAAAAATTTAAATTTCGTAACTCTTTCAAAATTTGATTTTTTTTAAAAACATTGAATAGACCCAAAATTCCTTTCGTAATTTGGAGATTTTTTCCTAAATGAACTATATGCTTATCTCTAACGGTTTAGAAATTAGCTATTGGGCCACGATAGGAGTGGACACCCTGTATGTGCTACATAAGGAAAAAAACGTTAAAAGAATAATTAAACACTACCCAATGTAAAAATACTATGCAATTAAATTATGTGTTTAGTACCAATGATACAAAATAGTAAAATCGTTCCAAAAATATGACGAATCATATTATTTATTTAGATTTGTAACTATCTTAAATCATTAAAAAAAAAAAAGAAGGTTTGACTCATTTGAAACCTACTTACCTACCTATTACATAAGAAAAAAAAAGTCAAAAGAATAAGAAAACAATAGCAGTACGAAACAAAAACTATATCGACAAAATCTGCGGTCTTCCCCACTATTTTTTTGAAAGTTAAAAGGCACGTTTGTTGTCAAATATCAAATTGCTACAGGAGTTAAAAATATTGCTCTATCCAATGGCGTAAAAATCAAAACTGTGGAATAATTAGTTTATTTTTTATTGATGGTTTTAATGAACCAAGTATTGCAAGAAATCGGGTGAAGCCTTGCAAAAGGCAAGTTTGAAAATTGAATAACTCGTGTTATGTTTAAGTTAGAGAATCGGAACAAACTGCATAGGACAGAGAAAATTTTTTTGCTTCCAACGGTATTATTCAACCGCGACGAGATGGCCGGTGTCAATCAAATGAGAAAACGAGTCTATTCCTTAAAATAGGTAGAGAAGGAAGAAACTCCAGTGTGCCATATTTGCAAGTTTAGCGACATTTCGGCGAAGTGATAAGTTTTATGAAATATTAAATAATTCTTCGAGCCACACCTGCATTTGGCGAGGAAGTGAAAACAAGTCTTTGCTTTCTTTATTGCAACCCTTATGTTACCATTTTGTTTTTAAATTTAAATGAACAGTTGGAGGCGCTGCAGTCAATGGCCAATGGCTGCGGAAAGATATAAAACCAAGACCCACCTACTTTCTTGTATCCAATGAGAAATCTTTCTCGATTGTGCAAAAATTAAAATAGTTTCCTCTTTGGCTAATTTCTCAAATTGGGAGACCAATTAAAGGTAAGCAAGGTGACGTATTCAAGCTTTATAACCAATGCCGCAATTGTGAATCCCATTCCTCAATTTTCATCTGCGTATCACCCCTTCCAAAAAATGGACAATCCTGAAAAAAGGAGGAGTCATAGGCCATCTCTGCGAAGTTCAATAATATATAACATTAATGTGTGCAAGTAATTTTTAACCCCAGTATTCGGCGATTTATGTGAAAATTGCCTGAATTCGAATAAAATCTATCTATAACATTATTATTTTTAGTTATAACAATAACTCCTATAGCCTAAAGCCTTCCTGGATAAATAGACTATTCAACACAAAAAGAATTTTTCAAATCGAATCAATAGTTCCTGAGATTAGCGCGTTCAAACAAACAAACAAACTCTACAGCTTTATATTATTAGTAAAGAAATCAACTTTTCATGTTGTTACCATGGTTACGTTCTTATTTCGTTTATTTGTTTCGTTCTTTTTCCCTTAATCATTTAAAAATGTATTTGTTTTTGTAGCAATCCAGACTCCAAGCCGAATTAAAATTAGTCAAATGAAATATAATAAAACCGTGATAAGATGGCACCTATCAATCAATGAGAAATATAATCCTTTCCTTAAAATAGGTAGAGAAGGAAGAAACTGAAGCGTACTATTTTTGTGAGTTTAGAGACATTTTGGGGATCTGACAAGTTGTATAGAAGAGGGAATAATTCTTTAGCCAAATGAGGTCAAAAAAGAGACAACAAGATAGTAAACCATTCTAAATTTATCGTCTGCAAAATATATTTTACTTCATTATTAATTTATTTCAATATAAATTGCAGCAAATGGCATGAGTGAACGAATTTAGCTTTTAATTTATCGTTTGCTGGTTGATGTTTGCAAGGCTTCACTAGATAGGGTCAGGTGGGGGAAAGTGGGGCTAAAATCGAGCTTTTTTTAGAAACGGTCTCAAATTCACGTGATTAAGTTTATTTTAAGGAAACTTTTGATGCATTTAATATACATTGGGTTCATATAGATTAAGTACGAGGCAAAACCATTTTATTTTGTTAGATTGTTTTTTCTCACTAAAACAATTAAAACATCATGTGTTGATAGCCCCACTTTCCCCCATGGTGGGGGAAAGTGGGTCTAGTTCAGAAATAAGTGTAAATTTTAATAAAAATGTGTAAATATTGATTTTGACATAAGTATACAATGAAATTAAAATAGCTTAATTTCATTTAAAGGTATAAATACACAAAAAATTCTTTTTTACCCGTTATTTAACGAATGAAACAATGTCATCAGTTGTATTCTTTTTACTATCATTCACGATACTGAAAAATTCTAGAATTCTAATGTGTTCGAAAACGCGCCAAATACCGCCAAGTTTGGCGACACATGGTGATTTTTCGCCAAATTTGGCGACAAAAATAAGTCGCCAAAAGTGATGCCAACTTGGCGATATCTTGCCAATTTCTCGCCAAGCCCATAGACTCCCATGTTAAACTTATGGCAAAACAGGAAAAACAGCAAGAAAGTAAAATTTAGCATGTAAATTAACAGAATAAGAGCCAATTTTAGCAAAATAATAAAAAATAAGGACATAAAATCATTAAAAAAGCACCAATTTACTTAATATGTGACGTAATCGTAAACCCTCAGGAAAGTTTGGCCATAGACCCACTTTACCCCACCTCAGAAAACACCTCATAATAAATAGTATTATAAACTTATATTTTATTTTGTTATATAGAGTTGATCCTCAGATGTTCTAGTACAAATCTATACCAAAATAAATAGCATTTGCCTATAAGTAATGATTCTAGAGCAAAGTTAATAAACTCCTAACTCTTACATATAACATTCAATGAGCATAAAAAAAAAGCTTTCTAAGCATTTAATTTGCTTAGAACGTTCTAAAACTAACATAAAAGTCTTCGCTACAATCTCAATTTATGTCTTTAAAAAAGGATTAACAAAATATTTAAATTAGAAAAGAGAAGATGGGTGTTTTTCAAAATAGCCCCACTTTCCCCCACCTGACCCTAGCGTTTTATACAGGCTGTTCATTTGATCAAAATCCTTGGGATAAAAACGGTGGTCTTTGTCCAGCGACATCTATCGAATTTTATGGTAACTAACATTATATACAAATCAGATAATAAAAGACAAAATTAAAAGTTAATTTGTTGGCGACAATTTTACAATTTGGCATTCAATTCTATTTTAGTATATTTTAACGTCATTGAAAAGCTTGTTTTATTTGTTGGTTTATTCTGCATTTTAGCGGCTTATTTTAATTAGTTAGCGAATTATTTTTCATTTTAATTGATTCTAATTATTAATTAACTATGAAACGACACTGGCACCGCAGAGCGATAAATGGCGAATCTATTCGCTAAGCGAGCCAATACTACCAACGGGTTGCCATAGAACTTTTTAAAATTCAGTCCACAGTTCGCCATGATACAGTTGGTCGTATAAAACGTTTGGTTGTATATCTTTACCTGAAAAGGGAATTTATTTCCCTAAAAAGCAGTACTAATAAGGCCTTCGGCATCAATTCACTCTGTACTCCACTTCAGTTAACTATATCAATATTTTTTAACCCTTAAAGATAGGATAAACATCGCTTTTTACAGCAGAAACAATATGCTAATAAATGTAAGGCAGGGATTCAAGTGAAACACCATTGCAATCGCTTCGAATTGCAATCGCTACTGGAAGTGAATTACATTATCATCAACTTAACTTGGCACTGACGTCACTACGGGTGGAGCCAATAAGAGCTCACAAGCAGTCAGTGATCTCCTCTTATTCGCCAAGTAGGCTGTGACGTTTTATCTAGCTAGTTTTTCATAGGCAAATGTCACGCTGACGTCACGATGGTTTTTTCAAGAAATGTTTTAATGTTCTAATTCAGTGGTTCTCAACCTTTTCACGGCTAACGCCCCCTTCAGGAGTGAAAATTTTTCCAACGCCCCCCCCCTTTATGTTAAAAGTGAGGGGGTTTACAAAAAGATCTAAAAAGCTCAAAATAATTTCCTTCCAAAATTTTACAAAACGGTTAAACAACATATATTTTCTTCGGTAGACATTACTATACAGGGTGTCCACTCCAATCGTGGACCAATAGCTAATTTCTAAACCGTTAGAGATAAGCATATAGTTCATTTAGGAAAAAATCTCCAAATTATGAGAAGAATTTTGGGTCTATTCAATGTTTTTCAAAAAATCAAATTTTGAAAGAATTACGAAATTTAAATTTTTATACAGCCCCCCAGTCCTATCAATCATATTCAGTAAAATATTCTTGACACTGTAACGTTTAAAACTAAAAAAAAATCACTCCTCTACGACAAAAATTGACCGAGTTATGACGTTTTGAAAAATCAAGATTTTGAAGGATTTCGCATACGGTCCTTACGTGATCTCTCGATAACGTCATGAAATAATGCAAAATCTTGATTCTTCAAAACGTCATAACTCGGTCAATTTTTGTGGTAGAAAAGTGATTTTTTTTAAGTTTTAAACGTTACAGTGTCAAGAATGTTTTACTAAATATGAATGATAGGACTGGGGGGCTGTATAAAAATTTAAATTTCGTAACTCTTTCAAAATTTGATTTTTTGAAAAACATTGAATAGACCCAAAATTCCTTTCAAAATTTGGAGATTTTTTCCTAAATAAACTATATGCTTATCTCTAACGGTTTAGAAATTAGCTATTGGTCCACGATTGGAGTGGACACCCTGTATATAGAATTAAAAGGAGAATTTAGAAATAAAAAAAATTAAGACTTAAAAAATATTCTACTTTCAAAAGAATAGCAAAATAAAATGAAATGTAATAGAAACAAACAAGCTAAAAGAAATTTTCACTCAAAATATACTCAACGAGATGAAAAAAAATTTACACGCAGAGTATTTTTTTTATCATATGAATATGAATCAAAAATGATCATCAAAATATGAAAGGAACACTCAGAAATATATGTTAGTCATATATTTGTGTTTGGTGCTTCAAAGCCAATTTCCTCAGTTGGCTTTGAATTAATATTTTTATAAGGTGAAGGCGCAAGTCACCTCTTGGAACGCTTTAGAGTCGATTTCTCATTTTTGTAGCTAGGTCAGTGACAACACTGAATCCTAGTTCGACGCGGTAAGAAGAAGGGAAGGTAATTACAAATTTTTGACGATAGCCCACAGTTCATGATAAAGGCTACTAATGTTTCCTTGAAGCCAAAATCCTGCAATATTGTTAACATTCTGGAAACCAGCTTTCAAAGTTTCATTGGTTGAACCAAATTTCAACCAATTCTTCAACAAAAGTTCAACCAAATCTTCCTGATACTGAACAACTGGTGTCTCAATGTTTTCAAAAGGGCTGATGACCCATTGAGGGACGTTCAGAGAAAAAAATATCCTTAAAGCGCTTAGAGAAGTCTTTGTGCTAAGACTGAAGATGTTGGCAATAAACGTAAGCATCATCAAAGGAGATTTCACTAAAAATATACCATGAAAGAAATGAATGAAATGAGAAAAAGCCAGAGTGAAAATACTGAGGTCAAACCAAACAGTCAAACTGAGCGGGCACTTAAAACATTGCAATACGGTTGCCTGGTAAAAATGTAGGAAAATAACCAAACCAAGAAAGATAACAAACTTGCACGAATACCCGCGCCACTCAAAATATTTTAAATAGCTTTGGGGGAGACTTACTTTCCCATAGGGGTACTAAGCTGACTTAAAAGAACATGGTGAAAGAAAATTACAAAAGGTAAAAAAATACAAAGAACACGATGACGTTTAATGTTCTGCCTGAAATGCTACTTGTGGGAAACATTCGAATGCAATTGTGAATTTTTTTTCGCAGTATTTTGAATCCCCCATTAAAATTTGGCAATAAACATTAAAATCTGGTATTCTAATTTAGGAATAGTTCAGTCTGAAAACCAGTTTTGTTTAGCAACAATCAAAATGGGCGACTAAAACTTGAGAAATTAATGGGAGCATTTTCACCTACAGATAAAGGACGGTATTTTTTACATGCATGATAACTACTAAGTAAAATATAATTGCATTACTAAAAAATTAAATAAAGCTATTCGAAATAACATTGTAATAGTAGAAAGAATTAATCAACAGTTCGGCTAAAAAATAGCTAAACGATGGTGTGGCTAATGCTTTTGAATTTCATCTAGCTATGTGTGATCGAAATTAGCCAAATTGGCTAATATTATTCTAAATGTGTAGCTCTGATTCCAACTGCAGTTAATTGAAGCATTTCTTCATTAGGTTCTCTCTTGGGGATGTCGGATGCAAAAGATCACTAAAAAGCCAAATCGCTGCAAGAGAGAGAGAGAGAGAAAATTAAAAAAAAAAAAAAAAAGACGAGCAAAAAAACTAAACTATTTTAAAAGCAAAACATGCACCTTAGAAAAACGTAAGGAAATAAGCTTATAGATTTCAGAGCGCATAAGGTGATTTACGGTTGGCTCAAATAATTCAAGTAGGATTCATGATTTAATACAACATTTAATTTTGATTTTTAAAATTAAATTCTAATACATTTGTCGTCCTCTGACCTCAAATTTTCCCACCGCCCCCCTATCGCCCAAAATATACCGACCGCCCCCCTACTGCCCAAAACCTGTTCACCGCCCCTCAGCTGCTTCCCACCGCCCACAGGGGGGCGGTATCGCCCCCGTTGAGAACCACTGTTCTAATTCATTTCCAGTAGCGATTGTAATTTGCGATCGCCTGTTTCACTTGAATTCCTGCCTAAACAAACATTTGGGTGGTCCTTGTTCAGCGCTCTCTAGCGGGAAAATCTTTACCATTGATGTTTTGAGTAATGATACAGCCTGTATAAAACGCTATCTAGTGAAGCCTTGATGTTTGTCGATGTTTATTGTTTTTATTATCATTGGGAAGAATAATGGACGAAATTTCTATGACTAATACTTAAAATTTTTAGGATCAGTTGAGTTTAAAAGAAAAAATTGCTCCAAATATATTTTTGCAATGTGATTATTTATTGTTGGACTGTAATTTGCAGCAGCAATTGCATTTAAAAAATAATAAAAGACAATATTAAAAGTTAATTTTTTGACGACTTTTTTACAATTTGGCATTCAATTCTATTTCAGTATATTTACTTCTCTCTTATTGCGATATTGCAACGTTCTTTCTAAAGTGTGTCATTTCGGAAAATGTAGTATTTTGTTTTTGAAGTTAAGAAAGAAAACTTTTTCTTCTTTTAAACTTTGGTAAGATTTCTGTTGGTTTCTGTGAGCAACAAAATTGTTTTTATTTTCTCTTCTGGCTTATTTTTATGCACCTCTCCTTGGTGTTGCATTCGAATGTCCCCAAGGGGGTGATTTACCCCTTTTATGGGGTAATCAGTGTTTTCAATGCAGACAAAAGTGATACGATTTGGCGCGACCACTTGGCGATATATCACCAAGCTTTTGGTTGCCGAGTGTTTGACGCCAATTTGGCGACATATCGCCAAGTTGGTGACGAATTTGGCGAAAAAATTATTATTTTTTTTATTTGGGTTCAATTGGCGCTATTGGCGATATTTTGCGAAAAATCCACTAAATGATGTTAAAATCGGCGATATTTAGGAGATTAATAATTGTAAAACACTTTTTTGCATTGGTTCGTGGCAAACTAGGGATGTAAATGTTTGAATTGTTATCTTGCTCTCACTCCAAGCACTATTTTAGCACTTAAGGCATCTACTAAGAAATTTACACGTAATACAAAGTAGTGTAGGGTCCATACCAAATTTTTATATCATACTTTGAAGGAATTATAGTTGAATTACAACAAAAATAGAGTATTTTTTCTGCTATATCAATTTTTTACAAATGAACTTTTAATTTTATACCATGGGCAAAGCCGTCTTGGTACCGCTAGTACGTAATAAATCTTAAATAGATTTTTAAAATAAATATTCTTGGTCCGTGCAAGTTTTTATATACACCGTGTAATGCAGAGCAGCAGTAAGTATCCTGTACTGTACTCTCAGAACTTTGAGGTGTTATGATTTGCTAATAAGTATGATAATGTTGTATCCTACAAAATAGTTTCTCTTAATTTGCTTCTATATAGCAGCAACAAATAATATTGATAATTTCCGCTTTTGCACTATTTTAGGTTTTTAAACTTTGAATGTATTTTGCGTTTTTAGAAAATTTATTGGATTTTGACATTTAATAAACGTTCCGATCCATGATGGTGACTTTTAATGCATTATGAACATTGAAAATCTGGTCATACAAGTTTTTATAAAAAATCGTACCCCAATTTTCCCTCTTTTTTTTAAGGTATGATGATCCTCGGTTTTATTCTACGCAATGTGCCACACATTGACATAGCAAAAAATATTTCTGTAGAATGGGCTGGAAATATTCGGTGAGTATAGTTTCTAGCTTATCTTGCAGCAGTTTATGATTCTTCTGATAATTGAAGGGGCTAGTGGATAAAGGTGATATGTGACAATTTTGGAAAAGCTTACTTGAAACCATGGATGAAGGTGAAAAGGTAATTTTTTTTTGGACCTTTTTCTAGAAGTTAAAAAAATTATCCCATATCACCTTTATTCACTTGCCCCTTCAACGGTGTATATGAGTTCACACAATTGAACACACACTAAGTTGAATTTATATAAATAAGCGAAATTCAAATGTCACATATCACCTTTATCCACTAGCCCCTTCAATTATCTTCGCTAATGTAGGGGAAGACCGCCTATATTGGACCACTGCTTAAATTGGACCTCGGGCCTAAAATCTAGTACAGAGATCTATGATACACTTTAACGGTAGAAATATAAAGTTTTAGGAATAAAATCAATGTGTATGAAGTTTCACCAGTCTGCGAACTGCGTAGCGTGAATTACGGCATGATTTATGTTGAAAACGTGTAAAATCTTATTTTGCGGACTTGTACTTAGTAAGATAGTACTAAAACTTGTAAGCTGAGATAAACTGCTGTTATAGCATTATAATCTGTGTTTAATAAGGATTACATCTATGTATTTACATGCGCGATTGTGATATTTTTTGACAGAGAAATAAGCTGAAGAATAAAAAATGGCATGTTTTCCTTTATTGGACCGAAAAAATTTTCCTATATTGGACCAGTGGTCCAATTTAAGAATATGATTTTAAGCAAGACTTTTTGTTAAGTTTAACATAAAGTAAGTGACTCATCTGATTTAATAGCGTAGTTTAGATTATTTTAAGCATACTTTAACACCTATTCACGATATTCATTTTTTATCAAGCACATTTTCGAGTAGCAGCTAATTTTAAAAATGTATGTTTTTTTTCTCTTTTTCCATTAGACTGCAGTTTCAGGTTGTTAAACATAGCTATTAGTTTAAGTAAAATTTATGCTGGTTTACCGAAAAAGAAAATATGAAATTCTTCGATTTGTTCAAAAAGATTTTTAAAAGAAACAATTGAAGGGTCAGGGGGAAAAACCACGGTAGTCCACTTTTTACCACCTGTTAGAAAAATAAGTGTAATTTCGTTTAGTATATGCAATATTCGTGAAAAAACACTAGTCCATGTATTATTGTCATTTTAGAACAAGTATACTGGGGAAGTTTATTAGTTCGTAAAGTTTAAATTTCGTTTTTCTCAAAATCAATCAAATGTGACTACCGTGGTTTTTCCCCCTGACCCTTCAATTTATATGCTACTAAAATGTTCAATGTAGATGAAGCCGGTCTTTTCACTAACTAAAAGCCTCAAAATATAGTGACGTAGAAAGGTAAACACCAGTTTGGAGCAGTAAGTATACATAGATGAGAGAACATCCAATGAGATCCATTTCCCAATATCGAACAGGACTCTTATGAATAAACCGCAGTCAAGGCCAGGGCAAATGCTGTAAGTAGATTCTAAAGAACAGGAGTTTGGCCTGTTAATTGACACATGTTTAATGACATTGAATTGGCTGCATCAGAGTTAGCAGTAAGTTGTCTAGATAAAACTACTCAAAGTAAAGAGGCTACATAATCGGTGTAAGTTGTACTATTGTACACTATGCACAAGAATTAGCTATGATTTAAATTATTACAAGCTCTGCAGAATCAGCGGATAGTTCTCATTAAACAAATGCATAGCTCTCAATAGTGTAAGTTGTACTATTGTACACTATGTACAAGAATTAGCCACGACTTAAATTAGTACAAGCTCTGCAGAATCAGCGGATAGTTCTCATCAAAGCATGATTGTCAACTCCAACTATGGTTTTGTAAAGCCCCGGCTTACATATCACCTTACCTAAAAAATAGAAAGAACAAAAAGGAAGGCTATCTCAGCAATCATTCTAACGCCGTATGAAAGAAGCATAGAACAGAAAAAGTCACACAAGAAGAAGCAAGAAACAGCACAAAACAGTTATTGCAATATTCGCCATAGAAATAAAGTGCAAAACATGATTAAGTGTATGGAATGCCATCGGTGAGTGTATCAACACTGCCTAAGTGAGACCGAAGCAAAAGAAATTCTATTGCAAATCCTGGAAAAACGCTATATGGGTGATTCTACGATCAATGCGTTTTTTGTGTCCCCAAAGAAAAAATAATCTGTTTAATTTCACACTCATTATATCACTAGTAGCCGCTATTTTTATGATTGTAGTGGTAAAGGCCAGACGAAATTTTAATTTTTTTGGGGTTTATCGATACCAGGGGAAAATGCGTTGCCAGGGGAGTGACACTATTGGCGGAATTCTGGTTTGATTTACAATTATTTCACTTATTTTTCGGTGTAAAATCATAGTATGGACTCATTTATATGAGACCTGTATTAAAAAAAAATTCACGTTGTAATAAAATGAAAAAAAATAATCCTGAAAACACGACATGTTGCATACAAGTCGCACCGCAGATCCCAAATAAAAATACTTCCCGCATTATTTACGTTCATTCAAATTGCTTTCACAGGGGCAATTACACTGTAAAAAAAATCCGGAAACGTTTCTGAGTATGTCGGGCAGCTGCGGTTCATGTTATTTTCAGAAACGTTTCTGAGTATGACGGAATCCTCTTTCTGTTATTTTCAGAAACGTTTCTGAGCATGTCGGAATCCTCTTTCTCTTATTTTCAGAAACGTTTCTGAGTATGTCGGAAACCTCTTTCTGTTATTTTCAGAAACGTTTCTGAGTATGTCGGAAGCCCCTTTCTGTTATTTTCAAAAACGTTTTTGAGTATTTCATGCAGCTGCGGTTCATGAAATTTTCAGAAAGGTTTCTGAGTATTTCAGAAAGGTTTCTGAGTATTTCAGAAAGCTTTCTCAGTATTTCAGAAATCTCTCTCAAATTTTCAAAAATGTTTTCCAATGTTTCTGAACCCTTTTTTCTGTGACTTTTTCTTTCTTTTGATACACATCTGAATTATAATTATTCGTATGTTTTTTTTCTTACAGCTGAGATTAGTAATATTTCATTTTAAAAAGTAAACAAAAAATAATTAAATAAAATCCTTTTATAATTGTGTAAAAATGCAAAATTTTTATTATTAATGAATTTTATTATGTTTTTTAGTTTACCAGTTGTTTTGTTATTTGTAAAAGTTGAGGTTCATAAAAATAGGGTTATAACATAAGAAAATGGAGGATTAAAAAAGAAAAATAAAATAATTTTGTATTTTCACACCATTTTATTGATTTATTTTTTGTTTTCTTTTTGGAATGAAATATTGTTCATCTCAGCGTTGAAAAAATTACTTAAACCTATTGAAATATGTGACATAAGATTTGTATTAAAAAAAAAAGTTACAGAAAAAGGATTCCAAGATGTTCGAAAACGCTTTACAATTTCAGAGAGACTTCTGGAACACTTAAGAACTCTTTTTAGTAATTTCATATACCGCAGCTGCACAATATAAACACACAAATGTTTTTGAAAATTATGCTAAGAGGATTCGGAAATACTAAGAAATGTTTTTTGAAATTGCAGAAAGTAGATTCCGAAGTTCACAGAAACGCTTTTGAAAAGTACGGAAAGTATATTCCGAAATACCTAGAAGCTTTTCAAAAGTTACAGCAAATATACCGAAATTATCAGAAAAGTTTTTAAAAATATCATGAACTGCAGCTGCCCATTTAGTTAGAAACATGCTTTGATATTTTTGACAGTGTACGATCTTTCTTTTTTGTATGTTAAACATTTTAAAACGTACGAAGGTAGTGCAATAAACGTTTGTGCCATAAGCGATGACTAAGAAATATTTCAATGAATTCTATTATTTATATAATATTGACATTCAAAAAGTATACAATCGCCAAGAAATGTATCTATATCAATATTCAAGAATAGTGACATGTTGGAATAGTAACAGGTGTGCTACATTAGTCTGGAATGATATTTTCATATCCTTTATTCATTAAACAATATAAACTAGCGTGCCATTTCAAAGTTTTTGGGCGGGAGAGGGCAAAAGGTATTGTGCTCAATGTGTTGAAAAGAAAAAAAACATAAAAATACAAGCAGAAATGCATAACAAAAAGCAGTAAATTTAAATTCCCAGGGATCCATAACCCCCCCCCCCTTCCCCCCAAATGAGGAACCTGAAACTACATGAAATAAATTTCAAAAATTAAAATATTTACTTACTCTATATTTTCAAATGAAACTTATGAATAATGTGCCACTCGTGATCAGAGCATTTTCAAATGAACAGAAAATGACACTCTATTAAAATATTCTTCTTCACACTCGATTAAAAGCTCTTCATGGTATAGTTATTCTTCTGAGGAGCAAAAAATTACTCACATTCCCCCCCCCCCCAATTCCTTTTGATACAGCATTCAAAATAAGTAAATTAATTAAAACACACAGTAATATATTAGTATAACTGAAACGAAAAACCGGAGATTTCTTTCACAGCGAAGAAAATCAACAAAAACTAAGCAGATAATTCTTTTCACTATGAGAAATAAAAAAATCTGCTAAAAAAATCTGCCAGCAATGCTAAAAATAAAAATAATCAAAAGAAGTCACCACACATTTCATTAGAGTTTACCGGGTGCGTTCAAAGTGCAACATCTATGCATTTAGTCTGATTTCGTTTCCCTTTCGAACGAAATCTGCCGGCTGCTACGCATAATATGGGGATTCCCCCAAAGGCGCCGCCGCCGCAAGAAATGGAGCAGTGTATTCTGTTTATGATTAGTGACGTCAATAATAGAATGAGATAGATTTTTATTAATAGGTCCTTATGTTCAACATGCATAAAAAATGAAAGATTGCAGTAACTCACAAACAAATAATATCACAAAAAAAATATTGCAATGCTGTCCAATGAAAACCAGTTTTGATTACGTCGATACAAGTCCCGATAAAAAAAAGTGTTTGGACACAACAAAGATTTCATACAATTTAAAAGAAATAATCTATTTCTAAGCAATGAACAATACTTACCGGCTTCTGGAAGAAATAAAACCAAACTAAACTTCTCTTCGATATATCGTAATAATCCATAAGTGCAACACAGTCTGATAATCCTGTTGGTACGCCTTGAAGATGTAGTTTTCGTATTAATTTGATATGTCACCAAAACAAATATAATGCCTTGCGGATTACTGAAGTAAATACTGTATTTAATAATTACTCATGGATTTATAGTTCCCATAAATCCGATTTTATATTAAGCAAGACTAAGGCTGCGTTCAGAGTATTCGCCCGGGCCGCCCGGGCGTTTAAGCCGTGACGTCATAAATAGCTGCCCGAGCCGAGCCCGGGAAGTTGTGGTCTGGACAGCACTTGTGCCTTTCGGGAAGAAACAAAATGGCGGACACAACAGCAGAAAGTTATATGCGGCGGTCAATGCAGGAACAATCCTGCATTCGCTCCTATATTTCGGCCCAAAATGATACCATTCTTAACCTTGGCGGCAATTATTGTTCATCTACCGTCATGGTTCAGCGTGGGATCGAAATGACTTATCGAATTTAATGAGAAATACGTTATTTCAAGTGAAGGAATTTACGATGAAATAGGCCTAACAGTAAGTAAAGAATTTCATTGATCTCGCTTATCTGACAGGATTGTTCCAGCAATGACCGATTCTCAAGGAAATATATCCTTTCAGATTCATCACAGAAGATAGCGTGCGTATTTTTGACCCCATTGTGTGTGTATTTTCAAGATTTTGTTTTAGTCACTCTTCGTAAATCCTAGCAGACGAAAGTGCAATAAATTTCAGCCAATGAGCATCTTCCTTTGCTAAGCGCCCAAACACGTGACTTATCTGCCCAGCTAAATTTCCTGGGCTGCTTGTGCTTGAGCCCGGGAAGCTCGGGCGTCTACTCTGGACAGCATTTGGGAAGTTCGGGCGTTCCAAATGGCAGCTCTGAACGCTTTGGGAAGAACCCGGGCTTCCCGGGAAGCTCGGGCGCGTACTCTGAACGCGCCCCTTAATACACACTCGCTAAAATGCAAGCAAGTTAATATGGCGCCGTTTCCGGTTTGAATCTTCTCCCCCGCCTAAATTTTGCTCGTTGCGCATTGAGCTACGCAGTAGGGTGGAGCGAAAAAAATGAATTTTTGATTTTCGTAAACGGGTATTTTTCATTTACTGTGAATGAGGATAAGTAACAATTCTGTAAAATATTTCACTTTTGCGACGTCATCTTTAGTCTGCGCATTTGGCCTAAAGTTTTGAAATTTTAGATTTTTTTTAGATTTTTCAAATTTTTTTAAAAAATATTGCAAATGATAAAACTAGTAACGGGTGGTTATTAAATGGAAGAAAAAGGTTTGAAATATACAAGAAATTTTTAAAAATCATTTCAGATTATAATTTCAGTCTGCGCATTAGGCTCTAAGTTCATCAAATTTTCAGAAATTTCCGATATTTCAATATTAGCAGAAATTTTATAATTCAATATTTCCTCTCAATATTTACTAAAAGTGCCTTCAAAACATTTTCTTAATCATTTTGTTGTTTCTTTGAACTACTCAACTCTATGCTTGCTCATTGAAATTACCCAGGACTCACCACGAGGAAGTGGCCGCACTTTGGGTGCCACTCGCGCTCCCCTTGCTTCCAACCGATGAGAGCATACATTTACATTTTTTATACAAGTCAGAAACAATAAATTGTTTCTTTGAGTAGGAAATTGTTTGCATTGGTTTTGATGGATACACTACAAAGACAGGAAAATAAAGGTGTAATACGGAAATTGGAAGAAAAATTTGGTAGATCTCTGTGATGGAACATTTGCCAATTACATTTGAATGAACTTAATTTGCTGCATTTTTACAAAAGCTAGATGGACCTACCAGTGGACCAAAGTGATTTTTGGGCCTGTTAGACGAAGCTAAACATGTTATTCTTTCAAATCAGCTCAATATGAACCTATAGAATTTGTCATTAATCAGATCGATTTTGACAATAAAAATGGTTCAAGTACTGATCAACAGTAACTTCATGAGATGAGCAAGGTAGTTTTGACTGGGAAAATATTCAAAAAAATGTGAAACAGAAGTCCAAAAAAAAACTTTCCCTAGTCAGATGTTGACTACAGCAAACAATCTTTAGACTATAATTTTTAAAAGAGTTCATAACTTTCGCGGGTAAAAGTGTCCTTGCTCTTTTAGGATGAAGTACAGACGTTACTAATTTAGCTATGAATTCGTGTGAGATTTTAAAGATTATCTCTCCGGGAAAAAGCAGAAAATTGTATTCACATCTATTCAAAACAATGTGTACTTTGCACCCAAGCAATATGCTGTTATCAAATGTATGTATGTTTGTTCCTTATACAAATCCAGTTTTCGTCGGATTTTCAACAAACTTGGCACAGAGGTTCCCTGATGTATTAGCATTCATATAGGCAGGGGTTTTGAAATTTAAAAAAATCCAAAAAGCCAAAAATTCAAATCTTTTGTCTCAAAATGACCATTTTCTTATAATTTTGAATAGACAGAATAATAGAGATAAGACTTTAAGCACACAAATTGATAAAATGTAACACATTTAAATAGGAGTATTTTCCTACAAAGATTACGATCGACAATGAATTATCCATTTAAACCTCAACTATTTCTTTTTAGCATGAAATAAGTTTTTATATTCCCATGTGGATAGAATTCATTCAAATATTTTTTAGAGCTATGTTGTATTAATAAGCACCCGGGCAACGCCGGGAAATAATCTGGTTAGTTCATAAGAGAGAGCATATGAAGAAACTTGTTTTATATCGTATTATAAACGCTCAATCTAGAAAACAAACATGCAAACAAGTGAGAACGCTTCAGATCCCAAAAAATAGACAAAAATCTATTTTCATACATTACATACATAAATCAAAAGTCAGTATACATCGATATGATTTCTAGCCATGATGTGGAAATTGCAAAGCTACCTTTTACAGGTAATTTAACAACACAATATTTAAAAAGATTACGGAAGCTGAGAATTTAAATATGATTTCTGAATGCGCTCTTTTTAAACTGCCACTCAAGACTCAATCAGTTGAAAGAGCTGTCAAATAGGCCACAAGCTCTTCAAAATTGGTATGTAATCACAGGAAAAGAAAAAGTTTAGTAAAAACGAGGATATCTGACAGAAATATTTGATCAATTTACGGCACAAAGGAACAATTTAACTGTGAAAGACTTAACTAAGAAATATAAATACGTGCTTGCATTGGTTGGAAGGAAGGGTTCACGTGTAGGACTAGGAGTGCGGTCACCTCCTCGTGGTGAGTCCTGGGTAGTTCCACATGAGCTAGCGAAGAGTTGCAGGGTTCAAAGTAATAAAAAAATGAATAAAAACAAGTTTGAAGACACTTCAAGTGAATATTAAGAGAAAATACCGAGTTAAAAATTGTTGAAAATATCAGAAATTTTGGGAAATTTGATGAACTTTGAGCGCAATGCACGAACTGAAATAATAATCTAAAATGGTTTTAAAAAATTCTTTGTATATTTCAAACCTTTTTCTTCCATTTAATAACCACCCGTCACTAGTTTTATCATTTGCAATATTTTTTAAAAAATTTTGAAAAATCCAAAAAAAATCAAAAATTTCAAAACTTTAGGCGAAATGCGCAGACTAAAGATGGCGTCGCAAAAGTGAAATATTTTACAGAATTGTTACTTATCCTCATTCACAGTAAATGAAAGGTACCCGTTTACGAAAATCAAAAATTCATTTTTTTCGCTCCACCCTACTACGCAGCTTCCTCTAAGGTATCTGAGTAGGACGGAAACGTTTCCGAGTATTACGGAAAAGTCATCTTAAGCTGATGTTTCCGGTATATTCAGAAACGTTTATCTTATTTTCAGAAACGTTTCCGAATTTTTTTACAGTGTATAGTATTGGCCATTTCATTCGATTCCTTACCGGAAATCATCTGTTTAATATCGTTTTCCTTTCATGATAATTTTCAAAAAACGCGCTTTCCATCTTGTTTTAAAAAGCATGCAGTCTCCAGAACATCCATAGTTTATGACGGGGGTGTTATGTTGTTAAGGGGGGCTTTCCCCTTCGAGACATTTTGTG
>JAXGGA010010894.1:0-44850 GCA_038373865.1 Uloborus plumipes
AGTTTTGAAGTCGGTGTCGAAACAGTTAATAAAATCATTCTTACCCATTCATTGTACCATCTGATTGATTTTTCCCTTCAAAAAACACTTGAAATTGAGAATGAAACATTTTTGTTGTTTTTATTATGAAAAACGTAGCCGAAGAATGGGTACGAATGATTTTATTAACTATTTCGACACCGACTTCAAAACTCATGTTTAAAAGTAGTATTGATGGTGTTCAAAGAATAAATTTATTTTTTACTTTTTAGCGCAATTTTCAGCTGCGTTTTTGAAGTCGGTTTTACTTTTTTATATAAAATTTTATTTTTATTTCATTCTTTTCAGTGTAAATGTATACCCGGAATAGTGTCATGTTGCCATCGTGACGCTTCATCTCACTTTATTAAAGCGTCTGAAATTTTGGAGATTGCCACTAAAAACATTTTTTTCTCTTTTTAGGATTTATTTCTTTGCTGATTTAATGAAAACGTTTTTAAAGTACTAGTTTTTCACCCGATTATGCGGCTAAAACTGGCCTACAGGTTAATCCGCAAAGTAACCATTTACCGCCGATTCATTAGTGTATCACTTATCTTAAAATTTAAAAGTTTAGGTGATGGAAGCCTGGAAATCAGGGTTGGCAAGGTTTTGGACAGAACGGTAAAAACCACGGTTTAAACCATGGTTTAAACCGTCCTGTCCAAAACCCATGTGTCCAAAACTGTCCAAAACTACATTTTTAGCACAATTTTATATTTTGAACAAATATCAAAAGCACAAAATTATACTTGAAGTTAAGACTTAATTTATTTAATGTGTTTTTGTTTTTTTAATTTGAAACAATACGTCTTTTCAAGTTTGTCAGATACCACTATTTACGCCCGAGCCCTTCATATATATATTGTTAGAAACAAAATACACAGTATTAAATTTCAAAAATCAAAAATAGAAAAATTTTCTTGAGTAGTGAAAAACATTTTATCATCAGTTTATTATATTTCAATCTAAGGTTAAAAAAATTATTTGAACATCACTGAAAACATTATTGTAAAGAAACTACAAAAGACTTCAGTTTTACACATTTTGAGTTACAAATGGAGCAGAAATTATCTGCTTCAAGAGTGTTTTTTTGACAGTACTACCAATTCCTATTTTATGAAATTTTTATGCAGTAAAGTTATGAGTAAATTGCTCATTTTTGTAACGTATCACGGGACGCGGGAGCGTTCCGCCCCGCCAAGAAAACCAAATACAAGTCGCCAAGAAATTTCCGTCGCCAATAAAAATGTAAAGGAGCGACTAGGACTGTTTACGCGAGTAACCAAACCGGGGTTTTCACCCCTCTGTATCTCAGCCCCATAAAGATCCTTAGAGTTCATTTTTGGTATACTCAATCTCCAGCGGCCCCTGACGGCACATACTAAAGCAAAACATCCAGGACCCTCAGGGGGAGGGGTGATATATGTTATAAAATCGCTATTTTTCGCACTTTTTAAAAATTGTTTGACAGGGGTCCAGACTAAACGGTAACTCGGATTGAGCTCTGCTTTTGCACCCACATTTATTTTGTCCCAAAGCTCGGCATAGGGGGCTTTTCGACCCCCCACCCCCTCCCCCTCATTTTTATTTTCCGTATCTTTTCTCCCCGGGGTCTTTAGTGTTGATTTTTGGTATGAATATTCTCGATGAGACATTGAGGACATTTTCCCAAAATTTACCCCCCCCCGGGTCATCGCACCCCGGAGTTATTAATGCTTAAAATTGGTCCGATAACTATCTACTAGCTCTGTTCGACATCTGAGCATTTATGTTTTCATTGTTGGGCCACGAGGAAAGAAAACTCAATGATTTATAATTTCATCTGTTGCCAGTTTCTATTTGTTAACAAATAAAATATTTGTAATTGATTTTATTGCATAAGGCTTTTAAAAGGGATCTTCAATTTAGTTCATTTTAATATGAGATCGGCAGTAAGGGTTGGGGTTTTTTTTTTTAACTTTTAATTTAATCGTAGTATTGTTAGCAACTAGCTTTGTTTTGCGTCGGTTCGGGTGGTACATTGTCATTGATTTCAAATTTATCCTAGACTGAAGAAGATCCTTGAACTTTTGCACCAAATGCATGCTGCCAAGAAAACCACAGATGTCGGACCGCCAAGAAAAATGTTGAAGGGAAAAAAAACATGCAAAGTAAATTTTGAAGAGAAAAAAAAAACAGGCAAAGAAATAATATTAATGCAAAAATATGTGATATCTCTCCAAAAACAACAGTGTTGTAAAAAAATCCCTCGCCAAGAAAACCTTAAATACTCAGCCTTAAAAAGTTATGATATCGAGTTTTCCCACCAAGTTTGTGCCAAACTACAACTAACCTGTATGTATAGTTCTTTTAAATTGTTTTCAGTCCTGCCAGGCGGGAAGTTTTTACTCATTAAGCAACCACCTCACAAGACAAAGCTTCCCGCCTGGCAAAACTGAAAACAATTTAAAAGAACTATACATACAGGTTAGTTGTAGTTTGGCACAAACTTGGCGGGAAAACTCGATATCATAACTTTTTAAGGCTGAGTATTTAAGGTTTTCTTGGCGGGGGATTTTTTTACAACACTGTTGTTTTTGGGGAGATATTAAAATTACAAATATAATTAAATATTGTCAAATTTTAATTAATTACAACTAATTAACACTAAGAAACTAAGATGTATGCATTATCAATATTACAGCTAATAGAAATTAGTCAGCTTAAAACCCTTTAGGCATGCTTTAGACAGTTTAAGACACTTTTGGACAGTTTAAGACACTTTTCGACAGTTTTGGACAGTAAAACCGACCTGTCCTGTCCAAAACCAGTTTTGGACGTCCAAAACCCCAACCCTGATTTGATTCCAACGAAACTTTTTCAGAATTTCTTTAAAAAATATTTCCCTTTCTCAAATGACCATATAAGTTTGTATTTAGGTAAAATACGTCACAAAGAGCCACCTGGTGGCGATAACTCAATTTTGTTAAAAAGTGGAGGTTCGACTTTTGTGCTTAGCACGGCAGTATAAGTAATTATATATTACCTATTTGAAAACCATTAAAATATTTTCGGGTTAAAATTTCATTCGGTTTTATTTGCCATTAATTTCGTTTTTGAATTGTTTAAAACTTCAGGAGCGGAACATACAGAATTTTGGTTTCTTTAAATAAATATTAAGGTACCAAACACGACTTATGGTGCGCGCAACACATGCTCCTGAAAAAATACGGTAGTTCATATTAAAAAGGTTGCAATGTATAATCAGGGACGTCATTTCAAGTTTTTCCAGGGTGGGGGGGAGGGTTCAAACACAATGCAATTTCACTGGAAAACATTAAAAACCACGCCCACTTATATCTAATACATTGATTTTTCAAAGCCGGGGGAGGGGGGGGGGCAATTGACCCCCCCCCCCTGCACCCACTAAATGACGGGCCTGCTTATAATATTAAAAAAGAGTTCCTTTTTAAGGCTAAGAAAAAGAGCTCCACACCACCTTAATTTTGTTGAATTTTATTATTAAAAAGAAAGAAAAATCTCATTTTACCTACCCCGAAGAATGGCCTTGCTCAAGAGATAAACCATGGAACATGAAATTAAATTTCTTCATAATTTCATGGACTTTAAAACACTGACTGCATCATTGATGGTTTAGTTACTGTTTTCCTTAATTTAGTGCTCAAAATAACTTATTTAAAAAGACTCTAATAATGTCAACATAAATTTTACCACATAACTTAAAAAATAATTTAAATGAAAGACTGACATTTCAGATTCTGGTGAAAAAGAGCATGTTCAGCGAATCAATATTTTGCTCCAAAAATAAATTCGATAGTAAAATTAACATTTCATCAATGAAGTGAAAATATTCAAACAACATAAATTCCTATGATGCGTTAAAATGCCAGAAAAATTATTTTCTTGGTCAAAAAACAAATAAATTTAATTTTACTTCTTACTTTAATGACAGCCTTGAAAATACTGATCGCTCCTCGGCAACCATAAGCTGTATCATCTTCAGATTTATAATAGGCGAGAGTACCGTCCTTTAACACAATGTACCGATCTTGCCAACCATGAATATAATTTGTCCATTTACTTAAAGTTCCCTGTAATTCAGGCTGTGTAAATCCATTTTCTATATCTTCCTCATCTTCACTGATGATGTTCACATTATGGTCATCGGACATTTTTTCCATTTGTAATAAATTTAAATCACGTAGAACGTAAGAATTATATTATTGATTCAATTCTATCACTTCTGCAGCACATTTACAATTCCAAAACACAGGCATCCTAATTATCTTATTAAGCTAGTATCTATAAATGTTTATAAACGAAGGACACTCGCACTCAATTGCGTTGTGAGTCAATATTTCAACATCCAGCTTTCTGAACAGTTAAAACCACAGTTAACCAGGGTGTATGTCTTTAGGTGCAAAAAAAAAATTCGTCATACGGAAATCGACGTCATTCGTCATAGCATATCACGCCAGAAAGTTTTGGACCAGCGATTTTCCCAGTTCTTCTAATATAATATTTTTGTAGAAAGATTAAGAACAGTCTATTTGATGCAAATATGTTATTACACAAAACTTCAAAAGCCAAAATGGTAATAAAAATGCAATTGATCTATGGTTTGCTCAGTGCTCACCTTCCGATATCGGCCGACTGCAGAGGGTTTTTTTGAGTGCTTGGACACCAATATTGTCACAAGAAATTTTGTGGGCATTGTTAAAATCACTAGCAAGAGCAAGTGGCTAGAAAATACTGATACGAAACGACAATGGCGAAGACAGAAATTTTTTCTGGGACCCAAGCAGCAAAGGTACGTTTAGTAAACGTTTACAAAAGGTCTGTCGAAAACGTCAATTGAAAGGTCTAAACGAGCCACTTGGCAACGTTTTTTTAGGCCTTTTCGTAGACGTTTTATAAACGTTATTGCGTACGTTTTGTAAACGACTTTTTGACTAACTTATTTGCGTTTTGTAAACGTCATCTGGCATCGTTTTGTAAACGTTTTTTCGCTTTTTTTTTAATGCGTTTTGTAAACGTTTTCTAAAATACTCCAATGGTGGTTCCTGAAAATTGGGGATTGTCTGCGGGTCTTTTGTCCCCGGTTTTATTACTCTGTTGCAGTTTGATGTTTTTTAAAATTAAAAATTCATACCGTTTAATTTTTGTTTTGTTTGTTTAGTATTTATGATTTCGATTTTCAGTGTCGCATTCTGTTTCGTGATTATTTTATGGTATGTGCTAAATAGCAGTTGAATAAAAAAATGTAATTCAACGAAAGAAACTGAATTTTCTTTTTTAAATTCCACTGTTTGCACACACAATAAATAAAACAAAACAAAGAGTGCGACACTGAAAATTCACATTTCAATTTATAAATGCTAAACAGACAAAAGAAAAATTTAACAGTGAAATTTCTGACATTTAAACAAAATCAAGTTGTAACAGAGTAATAAAACCGCGGACAAAAGACCCGCAAACCATACCCAATTTTCAAGAACCACCATTGGAGTATATAGGAAAACGTAGTTCACAGTTTGAAATTTTACCTTTCATAGAAAAAATATGTGATGCTCGAGACTACATAGTATAGTTCAGTCAATTCCGAAAACAACGAATATGTAAAATATACTCTATTTAAAAATTACAACGTAACAAAATTTGCCAATTGCAAAAATGTTTTATTCAACTGATGTTAGCACATCACACAAAAATAGCACACAAGACATCGCAAAAAATCTAAATTTTAATTTATATAAATGCTAAACATTAATGCTAAAGAAAATTAAAATGAAATATATATTTAACACAAGAATAAGATCAGCCACAAGTCTATGAATAAAATGTACATCCGTTATGTTATGTTAAGAATAACAACATGGGTACGGGCATCCGTTTAAAATTTCTGCTTATTGTACGACGTGATAGGTTGTTTTATTTATTTTTACTTTTTTTCAACCTCCGTTTTTTTCTTTTAAAAAAACTTTTGAAGATACAAACGATTGTTTGGTCAAAAAAGAATTGTACAATGGAGGTTATTTCTCTAAAAAATCACCATGACGATTGAGGCATTTGTCATATCTGAGAGCAAGCTTTGAAAAAGCCTCTTCATCACATGTTGCCGCCAATGATTGGAAGTGAGTTGTGACAGTGTCTATGAGTTCCACATCAGTTTGGAAGCATTGATTGGAATCCAGTACTTCCAAACTGACTGCAAACTGAGTGCAAGACACTAAAATTGTTCAGACCCTTGACAAGGAGACAAAGACCCTCTTTACAGTATTCGTGTAACCCGACGGCTCCTTCAGCAGTTTCCATGGGACATTTTCGAAAATCCACTTTTCTTCAGATTTAGCGCCAAGGAACTTTTATCTTTTCCCTTTACTGAACTCCCCTGAACTAAAGGAGTTGTACTCAGTTTGAAGTCAATTTGGAAGCACTGGTCCGTAACCAAACTGACGTGGAACTCATAGACACCGTCACAAACTCACTTCCAACCATTGGCGGCAACATGTGATGAGGAGGCTTTTTCAAAGCTTGGTCTCAGATATGACTAATGCCTCAATCGTCATGGTGGTTTTTTAGAGAAATAACCTGCATTGTACAATACTTTTTTTGACCAAACAATTTTTTGTATCCTCAAAAGTTTTTTTTTTTTTTTTTTTTTTTTTTTTTTTTTTTTTTTAAGGAAAAAAAACGGAGGTTGAAAAAAAGAAAAAAAAAACAACCCTTGTACATTTGCACTCGAAGTATGAGCGAAAAGAAAAAAGTGATTACCCCCTCCCCTGGAAAATGTCTTGCTACGAAAGTCACACAGGGAATCAAAATGTGCTCAAATATACTTTTAACTAACACATTTAAAATATTTGTAGTTCCTCCTATTTTCAATAAATGAGAATTTAGACAGTTTTAATTTGCAGTTGAAGGCGTGACTTCAAACCACAAAACCAGCAAAAGTCCAGCTGAATAGAAATTGATGAACTTGGAACTTTTCTTTGAACTTGGAACTTTTTAATAGCGGTATTTAAGACATTTTTGAAAATTTTAATTTACATGCAAGCAATGATTGAAATTTACCTCCTCTGTAAAATTATACCTAAGAACACTTTTTTTTACATAAATATATACAAATACATAAATATAGTTCCTTAAAAGCAGCCCTTAGGGGATGGATTATTTAGCGAAAACTATTTTGTCTCATAGACCTTTGCTAAGTACTTCCTTAGCCTTGTCGGTGCATTTTTCAGCCATACTTTTATGTAATCTTCTATTTCTTTGTCTTTGGCGTTTGCGTGATTTTGACGTTTGCGTGATTTTCCTGAAAATCTAATATCTTTAAACGAGCAATTCTTGTATATATATATATCAGGCTTGGAGTCAATTACGAGAAAATGTAATCGATTACGATTACGATTACGAGCGTGAAAAATTGGAGATTACAATTACGATTACGATTATAACCCTCTGCCAAATCGCTATTACGATTACAGCAACGATTAGATTACGTAAAAAAATGTAATCGATTACGATTATTATCTGCCAATTACGATTTTGATTACACGATTACAGATTTGTGAGAAATATATACAGATAGAGGAGGATCCAGAAATTTTGAAATGAAAGGGGGAGGTGTCAAGTTTTAGTGTGGTAGTTTTATACCTTATCAGTTGAGTGGAAGAAATACGAAACATGTAAAAGTACTTTCTTAAAAATATTATACAATATTGCACAGTGAGTAATATTTTTATAACATTTTGTCAAATTAACCATCTATTTATTCTGGTAAAAATTACTATCAGGAAAAATATAAATATATGCAATTTGTAAATTGTTTTAATGTAATTAGTATTAGAATAATAAAATTCTCAAATAATATTTTTATAAGATTTAACATTTTTCATGCCTAATGCATGCAGGAGCGCCCCGGTGGGAGGTCATGGGAGGTCATTGTTACCTTCCAATAATTTTCGTGTTCGGCACATTTTGCTGACGATTCGGCAATTTGAAGGCAATATTGAGATTATTTGTTCTTTTTAGTTTTTAGAATTTTTTCACAAAAAATGCCTAATGTTTTTTCTCACTAAATGTCATGCATGTACGACATGTGTGAGTGCTTGTATTATATCATTCAGTAAAATAATATCATTCGGTTTTCATTAAAAAAATCGGAACTTCATTCGGCAAATTGATGATTTTCCCCCTCCCAAAAATTTTAGTTCGGGGCCGCCCTGAATGCATGGGTAAAATTTTTGTTTCAATGAGAGCAAGATTGATGTGTTGTGCAAATCATAAAATGTGTTTTTCATCGCGGAGCAGTATATATATAATGAATATAACATATATAATGCTCATTCGCGACAGCAGTGTCATAGCTGCAGAATTATGATTTTTGATCAACTAATATTATAGAGATGATTGTAACTAATGTTTAATCTTAACTTGAGGATTTATTTATTTATTTTGCGTGTGTGTGAAACCATTTTATAATAGTATTTTATGTCACAGTTTTTAAGGTATACTGAAGTGCTATTATTGGCACTAAAAACATGAAATTAAAATAATAAACATTAATACAAAAGTAAATTATCTTTTTGTGCTTTGAATAATTTCAATAAATACTTAAAAATAAATCATGGGCGTTTAATCTTGCTCATAAGCAATGTTTTAAAAATCTGTAAATGCACCACTTTTTCTTTTACATGCTTAATGATTAAAAAAATTATCAGCATTAAAGTGTAAAGTATAAACTTAAGATTAAATTATATGTGAAAATATTTTTTAAAAAAGTCACCAGATCGCAAATGAGAGTGCTGTATTGCAAATATATATCGAATAACTAAGGCACAGTTGCAAATTCTCTCTTCTTTTGAAAAATGTCCTCCTCTTTTACTAATGAACGAAAAAAGGAAAAAAAATCAAAAACCATGCAACTGTTTTGAGTCCTGTTAAGCCGAAAAATATGTGTTAGTAATTTGATACTACTGTCCTCGTCCGGGGAAGGGCAGGGTAGGGCAACTTTGTTTGTAGCTATCATTGACAGCTGATGAAAGGGAAAATTGATGACCCATCCTAAAAATCAGGGGAGACGGTCTTGTCATAGCGCCTACGGTTTAGGGCTCGCTTTATGACACGAAACAACTTGCTGTCTTTCTGCAGCTTGCATTGAACCGGGACCCCCGAGACAAAGAACACGCTCCTTCCCTCGAGGGTTTTTTCCCGGGGGCCGCGATCGAATTCTTAATGTTTTAGAGAATGCAGCTTAAAAGCTTTCACTTTCAGCAAGTCTGGATTACACGATTACAAGGCTAAATTACGATTATTTAAAGTTAGATTACAATTACGATTACGTAAGAAATACTTGATTAAAATTACGATTACACGATTACGAGAGTCCCATTTCCAAATTATGATTTTGATTACGATTACCAAAAAATGTAATCGATTACACAGATTACGATTACGTAATCGGCGATTACTCCAAGCCTGATATATATATATATATATATATATTTATTTATTTTTCGGATCTCGAAAACGACTCTAACGATTTCGATAAAATTTCGTATTTAGATAGAGTTTTGGTTTCTGAGTTCATCTTTTTCGGCGTTTTTTCTGTAAAAACGCGAGTTTTCACAAAAAACCCCGTTTTTACTTCCTTTTACGTAGTAAAGGAAGTATTGTGATCGCGAAAAAAAAATCACTCAAATTTGAGTCTAAATTTTGATTTTGCTCACCCCCGAATGAAAATTCCTTAGTTTTTTTGACCTGTCAGCACGTGCATATGTACCTACCAACATATAAGCAGCCGAAATTTTTTTTTCAACTACCCCCGAGTTAATTACGACGAGTTTTCTCGTGACGTCTGTATGTACGTGTGTGCGTATGTATGTATGTGGGTCGCATAACTCAAAAACTATATGCCGTAGAAGCTTCTAGCTTGGTATGTAGGCTCTGAGGATGGTCTAGTTGTGCACCTCCCCTTGTGGTTGCATTTGAATGTTCCCAAGGTGGTGTTTTACCCCTTTTTTGGGGTAAATCAGTGTTAATTTCAATGCAGACTCAAGTGATATGAATTGGCGCGACCACTTGGCGATATGTCGCCAAGCTTTAGCTCGCCAAGTGTTTGACGCCAACTTGGCGACATATCGCCAAGTTGGCGACAAATTTGGCGAAAAAATAATTTTTTGAATTTGGGTTCAACTTGGCGCTATTGACGATATTTTGCGAAAAATTCACTGAATGATATTAAAATCAGCAATATTTTGAAAATTAACCATCTACTTATATTAAAAACTGAGTATCTTTCTCACTATCTTTCTTCCTACCTATCGTCTATGTCACGCTTCTTTCTCCTGAACGCCAATGAATGAAAGTCGAACATGGTACGATAGATAGGTAATTTTCAGGCTTCATTAGTGTTCAATTGATATAATTATAGATTTTAATTAGCGAAGATATCAATTAATAAGTAGTCAATTTAAAGCGATTAAGCCTAATAAAACTGATTAAATATGAAATCCATTGTTGCAAACCGTCGTTGCTATGAAACAGTATAATAACAATGATAATGAGAATTTTGAATGAAGGCTTAACTAAATCAAACACGAAACTCATAAGCGGGCCACTTACGTAGAATTTTTATCGCTAGCTACTGGCAATATTTTGAAACATTTATTTGTTAAAGAGCCATCTACCAGTGTTGGGCATTAATCAACTAAAGTCTCAATAGACTAAAGTAATCATTGCACTTTTTAATTTAGATTAATTTAATGTGATTGAATTCAATTCGCAGACGATGATTAAAGTTAGTTTAAACTAACTTAGTCAGTCTGTGAAAATGATTAATTTAGTGCAGTTTAATTTAGTTCAGATTAAATTAATCAAATTGATTTAGTCGAAACTAAAGTAATCAGATTGATTTAGTCGTGACTAATATAATCAGATTGAATTTCAATGGACTAAAATTAGACTAAAATTAAAATTCAGATTTATGTAAATCTAGATTGATTTTAAACTGATACTGAGATATAGTACATGTACTTTTGCATACATATACACGCGTACACGAGAAAATTACATGTATTTACGTGGAAACACGAGTGAATACGAGTATATAAGAGCTTTTTTATATGCAAACACGAGTATACACGTACTACCCCGAATATACTCGTGTATAGGGTTACATTTGTATTTATGCGACTATATACACATATTTACGGGAATACACGAGTTAATACGAGTATACAAGAGCATATATATGCAAACACAAGTATATACGTACTAACCCGAGTATACTCGTGTATATGGTTATATTTGTATTTATGTCATTATATACACACATTTACGGGTATACACGAGTTAATACGCGTATATAAGAGCATATATATGCAAACACGAGTATATGCGTATTATCCCGAGTATATTCGTGTTTTTGGGTTATAATCGTATTTATGCGCTCATATACACATATTTACGTGTATACACAAGTTAATACGAGTATATAAGAGCATATATATGCACACACGAGTATATACGTACTATCCCGAGTATACTCGTGAAAAGGTTTTTATATTCGTATTTATGAGCTTAAATACATATATTTACGTCTACGCACATGTTAATACGAGTATATAAGAGCGTATATATGCAAACACGAGTATATGCGTACTATCCCGAGTATACTCGTGTATAGGGTTATATTCGTATTTATGCGCTCATATACACATATTTAAGTGTATACACGAGTTAATACGAGTATATAAGAGCAAATACATGCAAACACGAGTATATACGTACTATCCCGAGTATACTCGTGTATAGGGTAATATTCGTATATTTATGTGATCATATACATATATTTACGTGTATACACGAGTTAATACGAGTATATAAGAGCATATGTATGCAAAACTCGAGTATATACGTTTCTATCCCGTGTATACTCGGGTATAGGGTTATATTTGTATTTATGCGCTTATATACATACATTTTTTATGCATATACGAGTAAATTCGGGTATTTACGAGTAAACATGAAAATATACGTGTGAAACCCGAGTATACTCGTGTGTAGGGGCATGTTTGTATTTCTGCTCTTGTATACAAACAGAAATGAGCACATACGAGTAAATATACTAGTATATACTAGTAAACAGGAGCATACACTAGTATATACTAGTAGCATACACTAGTATATACTAGTAAACAGGAGTATATACGAGTTAACACGAGTATACTCGGGATAGTACGTATATACTCGTGTTTGCATAAATATGCTCTCATATACTCGTATTAACTCGTGTGTACCCGTAAAATGTATGTATATAAGCGCATAAATACAAATATAATCCCTATATACAAGAGTAAACTCGGGATAGTACGTATATACTCGTGTTTGCACAAATATGCTCTTATATACTCGTATTAACTCGTGTGTACCCGTAAATGGATGTATATAAGCGCATAAATACAAATATAATCCCTATACACGAGTATACTCGGGATAGTACGTATATACTCGTGTTTGCATAAATATGCTCTCATATACTCGTAGTAACTCGCGTGTACCCGTAAATGTTCGTATATAAGCGCATAAATACAAATATAACCCTATACATGAGTATACTCGGGATAGTACGTATATACTCGTGTTTGCATATTTTTGCTCTCATATACTCGTATTAACTCGTGTGTACCTGTAAATGATGTATATAAGCGAATAAATACAAATATAACCCTATACACGAGTATACTCGGGATAGTACGTATATACTCGTGTTTGCATATATATGCTCTCATATACTCGTATTAACTCGTGTGTACCTGTAAATGATGTATACAAGCGAATAAATACAAATATAAACCCTATACACGAGTATACTCGGGATAGTACGTATATACTCGTGTTTGCATATATATGCTCTCATATACTCGTATTAACTCGTGTGTACCTGTAAATGATGTATACAAGCGAATAAATACAAATATAACCCTATACACGAGTATACTCGGGATAGTACGTATATACTCGTGTTTTGCATATATATGCTCTCATATACTCGTATTAACTCGTGTGTACCTGTAAATGATGTATACAAGCGAATAAATACAAATATAACCCTATACACGAGTATACTCGGGATAGTACGTATATACTCGTGTTTGCATATATATGCTCTCATATACTCGTATTAACTCGTGTGTACCTGTAAATGATGTATACAAGCGAATAAATACAAATATAACCCTATACACGAGTATACTCGGGATAGTACGTATATACTCGTGTTTGCATATATATGCTCTCATATACTCGTATTAACTCGTATGTACCTGTAAATGATGTATACAAGCGAATAAATACAAATATAACCCTATACACGAGTATACTCGGGATAGTACGTATATACTCGTGTTTGCATATATATGCTCTCATATACTCGTATTAACTCGTGTGTACCTGTAAATGATGTATATAAGCGAATAAATACAAATATAACCCTATACACGAGTATACTCGGGATAGTACGTATATACTCGTGTTTGCATAAATATGCTCTCATATACTCGTAGTAACTCGTGTATACCCGTAAATGTTCGTATATAAGCGCATAAATACAAATATAATCCTATACACGAGTATACTCGGAATAGTACGTATATACTCGTGTTTGCATATATATGCTCTTATATACTCGTATTAACTCGTGTGTACCCGTAAATGCATGTATATAAGCTCAGAAATACAAATATGTCCCTACACGAGTATACTCGGGTTCGCACGTATATACCCGAATTAACTCGTAAAAACCCGAATTCACACGTATCTGTGTAAATGTGTATGTACAAGCGCAGAAATACAAATTATCCCTAACACACGAGTACACTCGTGTTAACTCGTATATACTCGAGTTTACACGCATATACTCGTGCATACCCATACTTACTCTTATATGACGTAAAATGTTTTGTATATAAGCGCAGAAATACAACTATTATCCACCACACGAGTATACTCGTGTTTAACTCGTTTCTACCCCTGTTTTACAAGAACATACTTTAAAATACCCATATCGAATTTTAATCGTAAATAAAATTACTCAGACTGAAATCAATTTTTATTAGTTTTTAATCAAATTGAATTTTAGTGCAATTACTTTTAGTCTGACTAAAAATTAATCTGAATATTTAGTCTTGATTAAATCAATCTGAACTAAATTAGTTTTTTTTCACCAACTAACGAAGTTAGTTTTGAAACTAACGTTAATCGTCGGCAAATTAAAATAGTTCAAATTTTTAAGTAATCTGAAACTAAATGCGAGTCAGATTACTTTAGTCAACTAATCAATCGATTAAAAAATTTAGTTGATTTTTTTTAGTTTCTTGCCCAACACTGCCATCTACTTATATTAAAAAACTGAGTATCTATGTCTGCTTTTTTTCCTTTGAGCGAGCTGAACTTACTGAAACTTTCCTCACCATCTTGAAGGCGTGAAGCATCTCAATAATTCGAATGATTTTTTTTTATATAGGAAAAAAAGTAAAGGCGTGAAGCGCCTGTAAGCGAGCCGCCTTGGCGGGGAGTAGTTTCTTGAAATTTTTTTCTCACTACTTTCAGGGCACGAAGTGCCCGTGCAACGCCAGGCCACGTGCGTGGTATGTCTTGAAATCGAATGAACATTAAATTATATCAAATAATATAACTTCAGAATGAGGTAAAAGTTAGAGAGGGGGGAACTTATGCATCAACATGCCGCAGGAAGCTAATCTAGCTGCCCTGGCAGCTAGTCTACTTATATTAAAAACTGAGTATCTAACTATCTTTCTATCTTTCTATGTCACGCTTATTTCTCCTGAACGCCAATGAACTGAAAGTCGAACCAGGTACCGATAGATAGGTAATTTTTCAGGCTTCATTAGTTTCAATCTATATGATTATACGATTTTAATTAGCGAAGATATCAATTAATAAGTAGTCAAGTTTAAAGCGATTAAGCCTAATAAATGATTAAACGTCCAAGACATTTATTTCTTACCGTTGCCATTTGAATAAAAACGTTAATTAAATTATTGAACTGTTTAAAATTCCAAGATATTTATTTCCTACCGTTGCCATTTTGAATTAAAACGTTAATTAAATTATTGAACTATTTAAAATTCCAAGATATTTATTTCTTTCCGTTGCGATTTTAAATTAAAACGTTAATTAAATTGAACTTTTTAAAATGAAAGAGTTATTTTTTTCCATTGTCATTTTGAATACGTGTTATAACACAGTTCTAACAATTGTTTTTATTCTAATTATTAATGACATTTTTTCTCTGGTACCATTTTGAAAATGTGTTTTTAAATAAAATTGCAATTGCTGTTTTTAGAAGGGACTTTTTTTGGCTGCGATCCAAATATTAAAAGAACTTTTTCGTTTAGAATTTTGCAATTAATTTTACAGGAAGAAAGCGGTTTGGATATAATTGTTTTTGGAAAGGAATTTTATTTGTTATTTAGGGAGAGTGCTAAGTATGCGCTACTTGACATCGTCTTTATTTTTGAGGAAGCATGTGCAAATAATTCGATTGATTCTTTGATGCAGGAAAGCTTTTTAGCGAGCCGCTTTAGCGGGGAGTAGTTTATTAAACTTTTCCTTGGTACTGTAAAGGCGAGCCGCCTTGGCGGCGAGTAGTTTATTGAAACTTTCCTCGCTACTGTAAAGGCGAGCCGCCTTGACGGCGAGTAAACTGTTTAAACTTTTCTCATTACTTTAAAGGCGAGCCGCCTTGGTGGCGAGTAGTTTTCTCAAACTGCCTTCACTACATTACAGCCCGTGCAACGCCGGGCCACGCAGCTAGTTGCAAAATATTTTTTGCATTGTTTCGTGGCAGATTAGGGGAGTAATTATTTGAATTGTTACCTTGCTCACTCCAAGCACTTTTTTTAACACTTAAGGCAACTACTAAGAAATTGACACGTAAAAGGAAGTAGTGTGGGGTCCATACCAGATTTTTTTTTGTGCCTTCATTGAAAGTTTGAGAAGCTTTTATTTCGCCATTTTCTTTATGATTACTTTCATTGTTACTGTTTCCGTGGCGACCACGTTTTGTTATAACAATTGGATTTCATATTTAATCACATCAGCGCAAGTTCAAATTATGGTAGTTGGCAACGTTAAATTGTTATTGTTTTTGAAATGTTAAAGCAAGGCTTCACTAGATAACAAGCTGTTTCATTTATTCAAAAGCCATGGGATAAAAGCAGTGGTAATTGTCCACCGACATCTATTGAATTTTATGGTAACTTACAGTATATAAAAATCAGATTACTTTATTTTCAAGTGCGATTTCAAAATTGAGTATAAAAGTGTTATAGTTAGTTTTAAAATACTTTTTTTCCTCCTCAAGAGTGTTCAGTAAGATATTTCAGGTAAAAAATCAATAAATATGAAACTCATTCTTAAAAAATAGGTCTCGAAACAAAATTACATCTAATATCTTTAGACGAGCAATTCTTCTATATATATATATATATATATTTCGGATCTCGAAAACGGATCTAACGATTTTGATAAAATTTTAAAAGATCCTTTCGTCTTCATTAATGATGGCTGAGGGACGTTAAAAATGTTCCTGGTCATAAAATCCTCCAAGTGAAACGATACCTCTGGGGGATGCTGGGCCAAGGGTTTGCTCGGCCCTAGGGCCTGGTTCAAAAATGAACAGGGGAACCTTGAAGTGTGAAGTAAAGTGAAAGTCAAAACCAACTGGAACCAAATGCGTACTGGAGAACAGGGACTATGCATCCATACTCATCAACACCTTCCGCGTCTTCGGCGCCAAATGAAATGAAATTGGGTGTGATTTTACGGTGAGCATGGATTAAATAAGGTTGTGTTTTTTAAAACAAATTACGGCTGTTTTGAAAGCATAAATGCCACCAAAGGCTTAAAATTGCTTTTCAAGTTTATCTAAATAAGTACTTCGCATTTTAGAAAAAAACACGAGTTTACAAACTCATTTTTTTTAACCGAGCGGGCTCGGTCCCCTGGTACTAAAAATAAATAAAAGAAAATTTTTAAAAAAACAAAAGTGACACTGGTACAAACACTATTTAGAGATGAAAATACTTAGTTAAACAACAACTAAAACTAACTGTTAAGCTAAACTTAACTGTTGCGAACCATCATATTAACATTCAAGTAAATTTATAAAAAACATGATTCTTTTTCATTAAATTTTCAAGAAGCAAAAAATCCGAAATGCTTACGGAGTTAGCGCGTGCGGCGTTTTAATCCAATAAATGATGAGCGATGGTTTTTCGCATATTTTAGTGCCTGGTTCTTTCATCAATTAGGTATGGTATGTTATTGTTATTATTTTTATTTTAAATACCCTGGGTTGTGTATTTGAATTAAGTTTTTTTCTGCGGGATTTTTCGTTTCGGATACATGTAGAAGTATGTTTGCGATGTTGTGGCAGGATTTGTCTTATTTCATTTATTCAAAGGACCTTTTTTACATTTTTGACATGGGCATCGTCGTACGGGTACTGCTGTTATATATATATATATAATATATATATATATATATATATATATATATACATTATATATATATATATATATATATATATATATATATATATATATATCATTCGGATGTGTCAGAAGATTGGTAACAGGTGAATCTGTTTTGGACTTCCCTTATGTCATTTTTTATTCATTCCTTATGTAGTATTCGTTTTTATACTTGCCTGGATTTTTGTTTGTAAACAGATCTATTGTTTCCTGTTGCAGCTCATGTTCATCATTCTCTGAGTGTATTTCTTCTGGGTCAGACTCCTCGAATTCAGATATATACCTTCTCGTTTTCTTGTGTTTTCTTTTCTTTTGTGCTAAAGTTAAGGTGCCTTGCGTTGAATCTGAGGCGATGTCCGTTGTACTTTCAGCTTCTCTTGCCTTCTTACGGGCAAGTAAAAGGTCATCTAATTGAGAAATCATTACAAATAATAAGGTGGAAACTAAATAATTGTCCATATTTTTGAAGCAGAAAAATTTGTACTCTCCACAAATCTAACACTATATATATATATATAAGTCAACCTTCATGACCTCTATTTTCGCAACCGTTCGTCCTAGATGCATACTTCGAATTGCAAAAATGTTTGAAATGTTTTGGAGAGTTAAGATATTGAAAGTATGAAGGGCAAAAAATAATTAGTTAAAAAAATGAATAACTTTTTATAAGGGCTTCAGGTCCCCTTACATATGTTTAAGGAAATCAAGAGCATAAAAAAATAATTCGAACACAAAAAAATTGACATTTGTACGACCAAAATTGCCGCACTTCTAAAACGTGGCGTGCTGTGACTTACACCGCTTTGCACTACCCTACCTTTGAAAACCGGCTTTTGACGGGGAAGGTAGCGGCTCCGGAATGAAGCCGATCAAAAGCGCTTCGGTAGAATGATAAGCAAGCGTTCACATCTGTCTTTTTTACGCGTTTTTTTTTTCATGCTTTTGATTTTCCTAAATATAAGTTAGGGGACCTGGAGCCCCAATAAAAAGTTAATTTTTTTTATTTTTTAGCTATTTAAGTTTTTTGCTTCAAACTTTCAATATCTTAACTCTCCACCATATTTCGAGCAATTTTGCAATTGGAAGTATGTATCTGAGACGAACGGTTGCGAAAGTAGAGGTCATGAAGGTTGACTTGGAACACCCTATATATATATATATGGTGACAAATGGTGACAACATATAATTACAGCCATAATCAGAGAAGCATCACTAAACGCTGTCTTCACCAATAATGAAACTCGCAACCAACAATGAAAAATTCTCCAATTTTTGGCAAACCATAGATGATTTTCAAAATACACCCGGACAAGAAGTTGCTTTTTTCAAGTGTGGCTGCCCCTGACAGCCATGTCCCAGTGAAGCATTTTTCACTCGTTATACCCCTTGACGGGTGATTTTCTAGAAATAATAATAAATAAGCAAATAAATTTAAACTTAAACAGTTGTCCTCAAACTATATTTTTCGCAATGACGAATCGCGAAAAGTGCGTAGCGTACGTTTTTTAACAAACTAACAGAAGTTATACCAAAATAAATTTCACGAAAAGATTTATTTCGAATCTGTACTTTTACCATCCATATTTTCAGATATTATTCTCTGAAGATGATTTTTGCAACAGAATAAAAAAGGTGTATAGTAAAACATAATGAAAAGTACTTTGGTTAAAAATACATTTTTTTCAAAGAAGCCTGCTACACGGAAATTAAAAATAAATAAATAAAATAAATCATTTAAAAAATTTATGTGACTTTGACAAAATAATTTCTTTTTTGAAACATGTACAAACCAGTAACCAAATGAGACAAAAAGACAAAAAGTCGTATCACTGATCAATTTTCAATACACATACACAACAATCGAATCTCGTCAAAACAAATTCCAAGGAATCTTAATGTTGATTTGTTTTAACCGTAATTAGTCTTATACTGAAACTAATACACTTATGCATCAAACAAGATTTACGAGGTTTGACTGTAGAGTTAAAAATAAATATTGAACAGGAAAAGAAACAGAACTTTATATTCGTAAAAAGACATCTTATACTGTTTACCTGCTTCAAATATAAAGTAAATTACAAAAAATCTTACAAAATGTGAGATGATACTAATATAACTAACCTGTATGATATAATATTTTCCGCAATGTGATTAATCCGCACGAATCGTCAGGGAATTCACCATCTGTTCATGGCTACCTGGTAGCCATGATCTTTTAAAACAAAATGCCTCCGTTTTCTTCGGTGTGAGCCAATTTTCGTGGAAAATTACCGCCGTCGGTGGATTCGAAGTCGACAATTATTCCTCGGCAACACTGAACATTTTATTAAAATGCAATTAAACTGATACGGAGAATGCGAAACGTTAAAACAAGCAAACCTTAGAATTAATTTCTTTCACAAGAAAATTGAACCAAATGTTGCAGACGATCGAATTCTTCATTGAAAAAATGTCACTGACGTTTATTTAGTTCAAATTTACGTTTACAAAACGACATTCAGAAACCTTTTTCTTCTTATGATTTTTGTGAATGTTTAGAAAAGGTCTAAAAATAAGCATTTACGTTTCAGAAAAAAAACTGACGTTTTTAAAACGACATTTTTTCAAAGAAAACGTTTTTTGATTTTGTAAACTTTTTAAAAACGTTTACTAAACGTACCTTTGCTGCTTGGGGAGGTGTTTTCAGAATCGAAAATTGTTGCTTTATTGGTAATTTCCAATGTTAAAATATTCATTGGAGTTAAGAAAATCGTTATTATGGCTCAAGAAATGTCTTATTCCTTACCCTTGCTGTTTCACGAGATCATTTTAAAACTTACTCTTCAGATTTCAGATGCATCAATGTCTTTATGACAGCAGATAACAGCTTTCCCATTTATAGTTCTTCCAAAATCGCTTTTCAAAAATTCTAAGGCAGGAATTCAAGTGAAACAGGTGATCGCAAAATACAATCGCTACTGGAAATGAATTACATTAGAACGTTTCTTGATAAAAACATCGTGACGTTTGCCTATGAAAAACGAGCTAGATTAAACGTCACAGCCTACTTGGCGAATAAGGCAGGGATTCAAGTGAAACAGCACTGCGATCGCTTCGAATTGCAATCGCTACTGGAAGTGAATTACATTATCATCAACTTAAATTGGCATGACGTCACTACGGGTGGAGCCAATAAGAGCTCACAAGCACTCAGCGATCTCCTCTTATTCGCCAAGTAGGCTGTGACGTTTTATCTAGCTCGTTTTTCATAGGCAAACGTCACGCTGACGTCACGATGTTTTTATCAAGAAATGTTCTAATGTAATTCATTTCCAGTCGCGATTGTAATTTGCGATTGCCTGTTTCACTTGAATCCCTGCCTAAGAGAAGATCACTGACTGCTTGTGAGCTCTTATTGGCTCCACCCGTAGTGACGTCAGTGCCAAGTTAAGTTGATGATAATGTAATTCACTTCCAGTAGCGATTGCAATTCGAAGCGATTGCAATGGTGTTTCACTTGAATCCCTGCCTAAATCCAAGAGAAGAATATCACACATTTTATGTATATGTATGCTATTTAAAAGCTATTTAAAACCAGAGCTACGGAGTTGAAGGAAAAATGATCGACTCCGACTCTGACTCCGTGATTTTAAAGCTTTTCGAGTCCTGCTTTTTTTAAAACTTATTTTATAACCCTCATGTGAAGGAGGAATGGGATAAACCCGGTACACAGGTTGAACTATTAAGTTCATTCTCTAAAAGTTTCGTCCATATGCATGGGCGTAGCAAGTGTTCACGTGTGGTGGTGGTGGAGGGAGGTATAAGCAGGGGTACCCCATTGGCAGGTCGTCGTGGCTAGTCATCTTTGGTGAGGAGAAAAGAAGACATGGGATGATATAGGCACTCTGCAATTGTAGGCAATCTTTGGTAACATTAGGGGAAGACATTGGTTTCAGAACTCTTTTTCAAAAGGGTTTCCTTATTATTGAAGTTCGGAAGTTCCAGAAATAGTTTTAGACGATGTTCAATGATGTTGGAAGGTAAAGGAAGAAGGACTTGAAGGCGCCTTTATTTTTTGAAACTGAAGTCCTAAAACACAAGAGATAGGATTAGGGGTTTTGACCCGAAAAGTTTTCGAAATTAAAGTCTAAAAACATAATTTTAGACGATCTTCGGAACTCGAAGGTTCGGGCCTTCCCCGGAAGCTGTTTGAAAATGCAGTCTTGAAAATTTTTTTATGTTGGCCATCTTAGAACTTTGGTAGCGTTATAAAAAACGATGCTGCTCAGGAATTCTTCCTCAACTTTCCAATATTGAAGTTTCCAGAGATGCATGAAAAAGAAAAGTTTTAGCACATTTCTCTCCGTTAATTAGAACAGTAGATATTAATTACTCAAATTTAGTCAATTTTCAAGGCTTAACTCTATACTCAAAACTAAAACACTAGGTCCATTCTCCATACAAACTACTTTTTCGTCCCTAAAGTTACATGGTGATTTAAATTTGCGTATTAAGTTAAGCTCTAAAAATTGACTAAATTTGAGTAATTAAAATCCCCTGTTACTTACTTAACTTTTAAAGTCTTTTTGATTTATTTGGCGAATTATTTTAAACTTTAACAGGACTTTTAGTTTCATTCAAAGGTTGCGGAGCACATTTTAATTAAAGAATATGATATTTTTTCTTCACAGGGTTGGAGAATAATTTAAATTTATTCAGTTGACTTCCATTTAATGCACGGGCATCGCCGTGCGGATATTACTAGTCTATATCTATATACATAAAGATGACGGTGTTCGTTTGTTTGTACGTTTGTAACCGCTGGCCAGAAGCCCCCACAGCACACACAGACCTGAAATTTGGCCCAAAAGTTCGAACGTATCCCCGTGTGTTGCACTTCGAATGCCAAATTTTTAATTTCGAATTAGTTTTTTTTAAATTAATTAATTAGTCTCATTTTTGGTGTATCCGCCATAATTGAGGGGGGAATACCTTATCTCACCCCAAAACATTATATACCGCTGGAAAGGGTTTTTTTTTCTAAAAAAGAAAAGTTTTAGCACGTTATTAATTTTAATTAATCAAATTTAGTCAATTTTCAAGGCTTAACTATGTACGCAATACTGAAACACTAGATCCTTTTTTCCAGACACACTGCTCTTTTGTCCCTGAAGTTACTTTGTGGTTTAAATTAGCGTATAGATTTGAGGCTTGAACATTTAATTAATTTGATTAATTAATATCTCCTGTTACTTACTTAACTTTCTGTCTTTTATATTTATTTGGCGAATTGATTTAAACTTTAACATGACTTTAAGAGGAATTTAAAAGGTTGTGGAGCGCATTCTAACTAAAGGACATAATAATTTTACTTCAGAGGGTTGGAGTGAATTTAAATTTATTCAGTTGACTTCTTCAAAATATGGAACTATTATTTTTAAAAATTTAGTGATGGCTATTCAGTTACCCAAGTAGCACACTTCGTTTTTTAAACGTTGTAAAACGTTGTGGCGGCCAAAAGATTTGAAGTGAAGAGATTTTGATAAAGATTATCTGATGACGGCAGAGAGAGCTCACAGAGCGAGCGGAACGGTTCGAGAAATGAATTGAAGATTGGTATTGAGACAAGGTTTTTACAGTTGTAGACTACATTAATAAAAGATATATTTTACACTAAATTGGTGACCCGGACGTGATCTGAACACGCAACCTTCTGATATGGAGTCAGATGCGCTACCGTTGCGCAACCGAGTCCAGATCGCATTCTGGAAGTCCACGTTGCACCTCACGGAGGAGTTGTCAACGCCATTTACAGAAATATTGGATGAATTGCCGGACCTCAAACGCCCGTCTGGAACACCTCAAGAAGTCCGTCACTAGACAAAGTATTTTATACGCACCACACCTGGTCCACCCGTCTCTTCTCGTCCACTTCGGTTGGCTCCTGATAGACTAAAAATTGCAAAAGACGAGTTCGAAACCATGATCAAAGAAGGAACTGCCCGGCGTTCCGAATCCCCATGGGCTTCGCCATTGCACCTAGCTCCTAAAAAATCTAATGGGTGGCGCCCTTGCGGGGATTACCGCGCCTTGAACTACCGTACAATACCTGACCGCTATCCTGTCAGGCATATTCATGATTTTTCGAATGGGATTAAAGGGTGCAAAATTTTCTCTGTTATAGACCTAGTTAAAGCATTTACACAGATTCCAATCAACCCAGAGAATATTCCTAAAACTGCCATCACAACACCATTTGGCCTCTTCGAGTTCCCGTTCATGGGTTTTGGATTAAAAAATGCAGGGCAGACATTTCAACGATTCATGGACGAAGTTCTCAAAGGTCTAGATTTCTGCTATCCCTATATCGACGACATTCTTGTCTATTCTAAGAATGCGGAAGAACACAAAATGCATCTGCGTCTGATATTTCAACGGCTGGTCGCACATGGTTTATTGATTAACTCTGCAAAAACCGTCTTGGGGCAACATATTGTCACTTTTCTGGGATATGAGGTTTCCGTCAACGGCACTCGGCCACTGCCTGAGCGCATCGCGGACTTGCAGGGACTGCCAGTCAGTGGCGTAGCTGGGGTTGGCAGGAGTGGCTCTTGCGACGGGCGCAGCAAACAAGGGGGCGGCATTTTGACCGATTAAAAAAAAAAAAAAAAAGATCAAGTCTAAACAGACTAAAAAATTAAAATTTGAAAGACTCTCCGAGCTGCGCAAACTGCGCCCCCACGCTACAAGACAAATGATACAAAATGTGCAACATTGCTTTGGTAGATTTCGGTTGGATACAAGCTTAAATCTATCTGACAGGATAAAATTTAGTTATATGGGGGGTCTGGAGTCTGGCCGATCTGAAATCGGTCGGTCTTATATGCAGTTAAAACAGATAGAAACAAACCTTTTCTCTCCGTTTCTTTCCTACCGTTTTTTTCACGATATCACTTGAACTTATCAATTACGTAATATACTTCAGAAATAACGTTCTACGATTTTAAAAATCGGCGAGCTTTTGTTGAAAACATTTCGGATACAGATTTTTGGAATGCAATTGTATGATGACAGAAAATAACTTCTCTGTTGGTATTATGTTTTCTGTGGCGAAAACTAGCGAGAGAATAATATGTATTTCTCAGAATGGGGAGGGAAAGGTTTCTAAAAAACGGCTATTGCAAATTTCGCGATTCTAAAAATTTGTACCAAGAATCTACAGAGCCCGATTATTCTGACATTGGACATGGGGCACATTTCTATTTCATGGCCCCCGCCTTGCCTTTTCATATCAGTTACGTGTTACGAGTTAAAAAATTCTTACAATACCAGAATTAAATAAAAGTTTTGTGCAAAGATCAAACTTTAAAATTATAATAATAATGCTATCAAATTATTAAGACAAAAATATGCGTCGACATACACAGTAAGCTTTTAGCATTAATAGTAAAACATACAGTAGGCATTTAGTATTTAGAAGACGTTGGATAAAGTAATGAGATTTTGGGCTCCGCTGAAATCTAAGAGGAGGGGCCTGTGCCCCCTTGCCCCTGCGGTAATCAGGCTCTGAGAATCTACATTAAATGAAGATTCCAAAAATGAGTAACACAAGTACAGCGGCGCGCGGTTTTGAACGAGTAACGTTTTCAAACGCTGTTTGTGCTTCGATGGCTCAGTATAGAAGGTTCGAAAGTTCAAAAAAAAAAAAATTGATAAATAAATCTTTTTTAGTGAGTTTTGATTTCTTATTTTGGAAATTTTTCTATTTTATATGTACTTTAATGAAGGGCTCTCACTTTTAAACTGTATATAGCTCTACTTTGTTCTTTATACTCATTACCGTTTTAGTATTATTGGGAGGGATTGAGCTCGATTTGTAATCAGGCCAGTGCAATATGTTTTGTGCTCTTTCTATTGTCAAAATAAATAAATATAGCTATTGTTTCTATGAACATGAAAACGCCAAGTGAATGTTGAGGGAAGATGCATGTACTCTGCGCTACTTCAGTGGGGCGAGCCACTTTTTTAAAACGGTACACAAATATACGTGCTAATCAGTTTTTTTTTTAAATCATTCTCAGTTCGAGCACAGTCGTTGTGGTACTCGCTAATACCATCTCTATTGTTGTCCCGTGTTTGTATGCGCTGTATTTAAAATTTCAAAAAAAATCAAGAAAATACATCTGGTACTTTAAAGCCACGGAGGGAACAATTGCCCCTCTCCTAATTCCCCTCATAGATAATATTAGTATTAAATAACGGCGGGTCTCTGCTACATTTTAAATACTTAAAATAAAAAGTATTTATTCATAAAAAAATCGGAGACCTAAAATAGCGAACTTTTATTTCGCCTGTATGCAAGGAGTCGTATTTATTAAGCCAATTTCAGTTTAATTATGCTTTTTATATTTTCTTTGATTTCCTAAGTACAATAGAATCAATGCTTTGATTTTTATTTAAAATGCACAAATTATGTTTATTTTATACATTTTTCTAGTGTTTTAAAACAAATTCTATTTTAAATAAAAGCTGTCGTGTGGAAAAAAAAACACACTATGTTCAATAACGAATTGCAAGAATTATTTGTTTTTTGAATTTATGTGAAAAGATGGGGAAAGGTAGGAACGCCCCGAACTAAAATTGTTGGCGAGACAAAAATTCTAAAATTGAACAAATAACTTGTCAAAAATAAAACTTGAATTTTTCCCAATAAAACGAACAAGCAGACATATCATGCACACATAACATGAGGGGGAACACTGAGCACCATTAAAAATGCTAAAAGAAAGCAAAAAGAAAAAAAAAAGGTTGCAACATTGTCTGCAAATTTTTCGAATAAATAAATCAAAATTTTTGGAGTAAGGACATTTTAGGAATTCACAATGACCTCCCATCAGAGCGACCTCTAAGGGGAGGGGGCGCAATTTTTCAAGTTCGCCACCGGCGCTGGGCCCCCTAGCTACGCTACTGCTGCCAGTACATGCTATTTATTAAATTTATACTGCTCCAACTCTGAGCCGGGTCAGCTCTAGGACCGGGCCCAGACTGGGTTTTCCAACTAGGCTGACATGGCCTCTCGTTGGATTTGCGAACTTGGTACTCTGTAGCGGGGGAAGGGGGGGGGGTCCCAAAAGAAAAATAGGGAAGCGAAAAACTAAGAATGTTGATAAACTTTCTCAAATTAAAGCTTCGTGGCTTATTTTAAAAATAAACGCTTTTATTTCTGGGGGGGGGGGGGGGGGAGGAGGAAAAACTTCTATCTTCAAAGTGCTACAGCGAGCTTATTATTTGTGCTACAAAAAAATTACAATTATGAAAGTTGTAGGAAATGTAATCTTCTTTTACTTTTGTTGTAATTAACAATTTTTGTTTTTTACCAATTCGAAGATATTTCGAAAAAAACCCACAAAAAGCCAGAAATTTTTGTGGTTTTTCGCCCCCCAAAAGTTCTCCAGGGTCTTTCGTGCTGGATAACTTGGTTTTTTCCATGTTGGCACTAATATGTACCAATTAAAAAAAAAAAAAAATCTTCTAGCCCCTCAAAGCAGAATACTTGGTGATGTTCTGCAACGCAAAATTATTTGCCCAAAATTGTTCTGCAAGATAGATTTATGCATTATATATTTACCGCCAAAATGTTACCAAAAAGTGTTTTCTTATTTTTTCATATAATGTACTGCAATTTAGAATTTAATGAAACGCAACCAAATTGAAAAAATATAAATATAATTTGAAAATATATATATATATATATATATATATATATATATATATATGTCATTCAGAAAATGGTACAAATCATGTCTGAAACTCTTTACTTATATTAAGATTATCAATTTAAATAATTTCCAATAACTGATCATATTTTTTTTATTGAGTTTAAATTTATTTGTGTATAATAAAGTGTAAATAACTAGTACATAACTCATTTATGAAAGGATATTAAATATTTTGATCACTTTATGTAACAGAGTGGACAAATAAGCCTTTAAAATATCTTCATAATCACAAAGAAAAGTTAGAATCACAGAACAAGCATAAAGTGGAATAAACAGCCTAAAACTGTAAGTCTGTCTGCAATTTCAAGAAAAAATCTCTTTTTTTCATCATGAAATCGACTGTAACAGAGTAGACATCCAACAGTTCAAATTAACTACCATAAGAAAAGAATGAAGCTCACCCTGGTTGTTCACGATATAATTCAATGTAGCAAGCTGATCACGGCAGTCATGGTTATACTACCTATATTTTTAAAAATATATATCAGATTGAATGCAATTGTTTATTTTATTTCCAAAAGGCTTGTAACAGAGTGGACAATTCGAAACATAGAAAAACTAGGGATATAGATAAATAATTGTGTTTTTTGGGGACATTTTTTTTCATTTGCGTAATAAACTGCAGAAATGGTGTCAGAAGCATCTTTTGTGCACTGCAGTGTCATTTATTTTGTTGTTACATTTCAGTTTAATTTTAAATCACATTCAAAATTATAGCAATTTGAAACTGGGACAAGTCGTTTTCTCCTTCTTCTAACAAAGATAATTTTTGTTGTGTCCTTTCTAAATGGATTATACCTAATCAATTGATACTTGATGGCACAAAATTAAATGGAGAACCAATAAAAAATACACTTAATGGATGGGAGTTATTAAAATTGATTTTAAAAAATTCTAAAGTCTCGGACATGATTTGTACAATTTCCGTTGGAATGACCCATGTATGCTTGAGTACTTACATGCTGTCTTTGTGTTTATTTTTTTTAAACCTATTTCCCCCTTACTTTAGCCTGAAGTTATTTGTTTCAAATATAATTACTTCGTCCCCGCGATTCTCTCAAGCGGAAAAATTGTTTTAAAATTATTTTAATGACTATTTTTAGTTCAAGCTCCGTCAGAAATTCTACGGCCAACATGTGAAATCCCGAAAAACTTGAAAGGAGCCTCCCCCACCCCGCGTTTCTCTTACGCGAAAAAAATCTTTTAAACATCATTTGAATAAATAAATTTCATTGCGAGTTCCGTAAGTGCAATTCTGCGGCAATACGTGAAATGCAGCAGAACTTAAAACAAAGCTTTGCCCCCGCGATTCTCTCACCGGAAAAATTGTTTTTAATACAATCTGCATAACTAATTTTCTGTCAAAATGATAAGGCCCGCAGAACTACAGACGTAGCTTGTGTCTTCTCGGTTCTTCCGTTGGAAAAATTACTTTAAATCTTAATTTGCTCTGTAAGATTCGTCACAGCAGTTCTTCTAAAGTCTGGTCAAAACGTAATGAGAACTTCAAGAGAACACCCCCCTCCCGCCATTTATTGATGAGTAACGATTTAGATTTTTAAAGAAAAATTTAAAAGCTTATTTGTTCTGGAAGTTTCGTTGCTGACGTTCTGTGGCCAAAACGTGAAAGCCCGTAGAACTTTGATCGAAGCCTGCGCCTCTCGATTCTCTCAACAGGAATAGTTAATAGTTTTAAACATCATTTGAATAACTGACAAATGCACTGCAAGTTTCGTCTCTGAAGTTCTGCAGCCGAAATGTGAAAGACCGCGAAACTTCAGGCGAGTACCCCCCTCCCCCCTCCCGCGATTCTCTCACGAGGAAAAAATGTTTTGAACATTGTCGAATATCTAATTTGGACCGCAAGTTTCGTCACTGAAGTTCTGCGGATAAAATGTGTAGGCACGCAGAATTTCAAACGAAGCCCGTTTTCCCGCGATTCTTTAACACGGAAGAATTAACTGTTTGAAACAAAATTTGAATAACTGTAGTTTGTACTGCAAGTTTCGTCACTGAAGTTCTGCGGATAAAATGTGTAGGCCCGAAGAATTTCAAGCGAAGCTTGCGTCCCCATGATCCTCTCATGAGGCAACATGGTTTTAAACATAACTGAATATCTAATATATGCTACGAAGTGTCGTCACTGAAGTTCTGCGGATAAAATGCGAAGACCTGCAAAACTTCAATTGAAAACCTGCGCCCCTGCTTTTCTCTTGCCAAAAAATTGTTTCAAACATAATTTGAAGAACTGATTTGTGTACCTACCGCAAGCTTCGACACTTAAGATCTGCGGCCAAAACGTGAAGGCTCGCAGAATTTCAGACTAAGTTTGTGTCCCCGCGATTCTCACGCAGAAAAAAAAAATTGTTGGAAACATTATTTGAATAACGAATGTGCAGTGCAAGTTTCGTAGCTGAAGTTCTGCGGTCCAAATAAGAAGGACTGCAGAACTTCAAACGAAGCCTGCGCAAGTGCCATCACTGGAAAAAACAGCAAGGTCCTCAGAAGCTCAAGTCAAGTCGTCCGCACGTCTGCTGTCGTGGTCTATTTGGCAATTTTCACGGCACTGGCTACGGCGCCGGTATTATTGCCTGCTGCTCTGCGAGACATGGGCTACGAACGAAGCGTTCTTTTTTGCTTTCGAACGATAACTTTTTTTTTTTTTGCTCGCGCTTTCGAACTTTTTTTTTTTTTTTTTTGCTCAATTTTGAACAGAATTGTTCTGCAACCCCGATGTCTGTTCTGCGACGTACGTCGCCGATTTAGCAGTATTCTGCTTTCGGGTTCTAGCCCATTTTTCGTTAGATAAGCCCGTTTTTCTCTATCTATTGACTGGATGATAAAGCACAATTTGCCGCAACTGCCTAATCTGCCTATTGGGAAATTAGGCCCTGGGCAAGGGAGAAAGGGGACGTTTCCCTGGAAATTTTTTGGAATTTTACTCCTAAAACATTGCACACATGTTGCCAGCATCAGGATTTTAAAGAATTTGGTTAACTGAGTACTGATTTCACCCTGACATTCGACTGACATAAGGCTGCATACACCTTGACAGTCAACATTGGGGCAAGTCGCTGACAGCTCTTAGAGAGTAACATAACATTATTCAGGCAGCATTTAGGCAAGATTAGATTGGCCGCGCGTTAACCTGTATGCAATCCTGAGGCAAGATATTTTGCTTGCTGGGAGAGTTTGAATTAAATTACTACACTAAAGGCATAACTTTCCCACTTAAAATAATAATTAAAAAAAAAAGAAGAAAAATAATAATTTAAAAAACAAAGGATATGACGAACGCATTGACGTTTTGCCTCCCTTTCTGCATGTAAAAATTTAGCCACTATGCAAAACAACTGCCAGATCGAAACAGATTTTTACACCTCTGACATCATTCAATTTTTTCAGCTGGCTACAGCGTCTCATTTTCCACAGATAAAGGAAGTTTGAAAGCACATGAAAATGAAACGGGGGGAGTGTGTCGGTTATCTAATCTCGGGACCTTGAACGTTGGCTCCAGTCATTTTCACTCATGTAGCTGGAATTTAATATTGGTGCTACTACCACAAGTGGGGTGAGGGTTGCAGTATTGCATGCGTTTCTGGTTTAAAACGCAGTGTTTGGAAGTGACTCAGAGTCAGACAGGGAAAATAAAGTTATACCCCGCCGTCCGTCACTTGAACCACAAATAAAACAGCAGCGCAGAAGCCATTGCTTTAACATTTATTATTTGCAAATTTTATGTTGTTCATTCTGTTGCTTGGTTCAAAGAAATATAAACAAAAACCGGTCCCGTTGTTTCAAGTTTTTCCAGGGATGGAATCACAATGCAATTTCATCGGAAAACAGCAAAAACCACGCCCACTTATGTGTTAATACATTGATTTCTCGAAGCAAAGGGGGGGGGGGGCAATTGACCCCCTTGATGACCGGCCTGACAAAACCTAACAATAGCTACCCTGCAAAAAAGGAACTGTTGTTTTTTTGTAAAACTAGCTGCCAGGGCAACTAGATTAGTTTCCTGCGGCATGTTGATGCATAACGTCCCCCTCTCTAACTTTTACCTCATTCTGAAGTTATATTATTTTATATAATTTAATGTTCATTCGATTTCAAGACATACCACGCACGTGGCCCGGCGTTGCACGGGCACTTCGTGCCTTGAAAGTAGTGAGGAAAATTTCAAGAAACTACTCCCCGCCAAGGCGGCTCGCTAAGAGGCACCTTCGCGCCTTTTCTTTTTTCCGATATAAAAAAATCATTCGAATTATTAAGATGCTACGCGCCTTCAAGATGGTGAGGAAAGTTTCAGTTCGTTCAGCTCGCTCAAAGGAAAAAAAACAGACATAGATATTCAGTTTTTAATATAAGATGGCTTTTCAACAAATGAATGTTTCAAAATATTACAAGTAGCTAGCGATAAAAATACTACGTAAGTGGCCCGCTTATGAGTTTCGTGTTTGATTTAGTTAAGCCTTCCTTCAAAATTCTCATTATCATTGTTATTACTGTTTCACAGCAACCACGTTTTGCAACAATGGATTTCATATTTAATAATTTATTAGGCTTAATCGCTATAAATTTGACTACTTATTAATTAATATCTTCACTAATTAAAATCGTATAATGATATAAATTGAAACTGATGAAGCCTGAAAAATTACCTATCTATCGGTACCTGGTTCAATTTTCAGCTCATTGGCGTTCAGGAGAAAGAAGCGTGACATAGATAGAAAGAAAGAAAGATAGATAGAAACATACTCAGTTTTTAATATAAGTAGATATTGGCAGCCGAGGTTCTAATTTGAAACTTCAAAATGCACAGTAATAAACTGTAAAACTAGCATTTTTTCAGTTTATTACTGTAGGGGAAAGTTGGGTAAAACCGGGTAGTCGGGAGCAAACCGGGTACTCCCTTCTAGCCTCTGTAAGCGCTGCAACCGCGTGAAAAACAGAAGAACTACCTTCCACCTTGATGAAGAAGCAAGCAGTGACGATTGCATCAGAAAGCAATAGACACGCTTATCTCGTTCCTGTGAAGGAAATTCTGTTTGACTGGTTTTTGCTTACGATTTTTGAGCAAAACAAAACCGAATTGTAGTACGTTCCTGTTTCTGCAAGAGTAAAGGTATGTAGCTCTCTTTGTACAGCATTTAATTACCTTCATTATCATTGTAAGTATTTGTCTGTAGTGTTCTGTATAGTCATTTGACGCCATGTCTTATGAAAGCTTTATGTGCGGGGTGAATCCGGGTACTAACCGAGGGGCAAAACCGTGTAAGTCTAAAACATAATAAGTCTATTATATAATTAAAAACAATTTTTATTTTACCAAATTATTTTACAATGAGGTTTCAAGACAAGATATATTAACCATCGAATCTAACAGCTTCGGAACCCGAACAAATCAATTTACCCTGCAGTTCTAAGTCCATGTCTCCTAACCCTAAACCTATTCTAGATGCATCATTCAGTGTTTCACCTTCCGAATTAATGCCTCCACCGTACACTGAGAGAAAGACAAGGGTGAAGGAGGACAAAAGAAAAGTTGAAACTGTAATTTTGACGGGCTCCCCATACAAACGTCAACTTCAATCTACACTAGAAGCGAAGAAAAAGAAAAATGATAAAAAGAAGACCGAAGACCAAAGGTGGACACAAAAAAAAACAAAAAACAAACCTGATGGAAAGAAAAATTAATCAAAGAAAAGGCAACAGCAAAAAATTAAGTCTAAAAACAGTTAAACTAACTTACAGCTCATTAATGTGTTCTGTTATACTAATTATGATATTTTACGACAGCAGTTAACATATGTTGCTAAATAAAACTTTAATTTTGTGGAAACTTTTAAATTTTTATTTTCCCATAGCAATAACATATCTACCCGGTTTTACCCCACTAGTGGGGCAAAACCGGGCAAAATGATTTTTTTTACAAAAACATTTGTAAAAATTCAGAAAAAAAAAACTGAAATATTTTCAAGACTGCGGTTCCATTAACAGATAAGTAGAGCATACTTTTGCCAAATTTTGTTCCTCTAAGTTAAAAACTGAGTTTTGGGAGCCTTCAAACCTTAGGTACCCGGTTTTACCCTAATTTCCCCTAAAGTTAGAAATTTTACAGTTTATTGCCGTAAAATGTTGCAATATTATACTGCCAAAACAACAGTATAATACTGGCAACCGAGGTTCCAGTTTTAAAACAGTAAAATGCACGATGATGAACAGGGCCTGATTACCCAAAAAGCTCGGGAAGCTTGAGCTTCCCCTCCAAATTTTTAGGGGGCCCAAAAATGACTGAAAAGCTACAAAAAAAAAAAAAAAAAAAATCAAGTTTCGACTTTTATATTTAGCTTTAAAGAGAGCTGGTTCAATATAATTTGTACCAACTGTGCTATATTGTACTTTAACAGCTTTTTTTACTCTTAAATCACTCAGATTTTAAATTTGCGAAATATTTTTAGAAATTTTCCCCACAACAAAAAGGGGAGGGCCCCAAAATGAGACTGAGCTTCCCTTAACCACAGGGGTTAATCGGGCCCTGGTGATGAACTGTAAAATTAGCAATTTTAGTTTATTACTGTAAAATTAGCCATTTATAGTTTAGTGCTATAAAATTAGCAATTTTACAGATTATCACTATAAAATTAACTGTATTATACTGTAAAAACACCATTCATTTTTACAGTGTAGACAAAGACCTGGGGAACCTGAATTCGTTTTGACCTGCATGACCTTCATTTTCGCAACCGTTCGTCCTATACTACACTGCAAGGTTTCTTGACAAAAACATCGTGACGTCAGCGTGACGTTAGCCTATGAAAAACGAGCTAGATAAAACGTCACGGCCTACTTGGCGAATTAGAGGAGATCGCTGACTGCTTGTGAGCTCTTACTGACTCTGCCCGTAGTGAGGTTCAGTGTCAACTTAAGTTGCTGTCTAGTATAGATGCAGACATTCAATTGTAAAATGTTCAAGTGCTCAAAATGAAGCGCAGAGTTAAGATGTTAAATGTTAGAAGTAAAAAAAAAAAAAAAGGTCAAAAATACTAAATGCAACTTTTCATACAGATCTTAGGTCTGCTGGGGGAAAAAAATCTCCATTGAAAAATAATTCCAACGCAAAAAGTTTGAAAGATTTGCGATTCAAACTCGAAGAGATATTCGAGTTCAAAGTTTTGCGTCCCGTGAGGAAAATGGGATTGAAACATATCGCCCTTTCAGTAGAATGACCGGTTGTCATTCCACTGAAGCTATAAGCGGTTCATATCTCGGTGAATGTTGGTCGTACTAACGTAGTACTTTTTGTATTCAAATTGTTTTTTACATGCTCTTGATTTCCCTAAATATAAGTTAGGGGACCTGGAGTCCGTATGAAAAGTTAGATTTCGTATATTTTGACTTATTTTCTTTTTGCTTTAAACTTTCAACATCGTGACCCTGTACCTTATTTTGAACATTTTTGCCGTTGGAAGTATGTATCTACGTCAAAAAGTGCTGTGTACTGCACCCGATCGAAGTATATTTTTGTACTAAAAAAGAAATACCAGCAAGATTTTTTTCTTTGACTTAAAAAAATGAGCAAACGTAATTTTTTTATAAAAACTTTTTTGGTCCAAAAATTTACTCAGAAAATCTTTTTACGAAAAAAAAAAAGATTAAGTGTAAAAGTGTATTTTTTTTTTTACGAAACAAATTGAGAAAAAAAATTGCAAAAAACCTTTTTTTTTTCGTATCACAAAAAAAAAGAAACAAAAACAAACAATTAGCAAAAAAAATTTTGCACTGAAAATCACAAAAAAACAAGCTTTTTTCTTAGAAACCCAGGGACGCAAGTGCACTTCTTACATTCTCGCAAGTACAGTGCAGTTTTTTTTGCTAATTTTTTTAGAAAGAAGTAAGAAGGATTCCGACAGGTACTGTCGGTCCGTGATAACCGCGCCTGGCACTCGCGATCAGTTCCTCTTAAGAAAGGTTAGATGGGTTGTGGGTGATAACTTTCCGAAGTTTTAAATTTGAAACTTAATTTGCTTTTCTTTTGACATGCTATGCTATGTATTTGAAATTAGCATCGTTCCACGTTGTTTGATACGGCTCAAAATGTTTTTCATTATTCTTCCCCTCATTGTTATCTTACCTAACACCCCTATTTTAGTAAGATCAGAGAAGACCTGACGCATGCGTAAACGCGAGGAAGGTTTCATCAAAGAAGATCAGACAGTGTTTGGAAGATCATTGGGAGGGGCATTTGTGTACGCATTTAGTTGTTGTTTTCCAATGAAATATATTGAGTACGTACCCCTCCCCCCCAAACCCGTCGGCAGGGTGTGTACTTGTACACCGTGGCTTTTTGGAGAAGATAATTTTTTTTCCTTGTTCTTAAGTGTTTTTAATGATATTTCGGCTAAAAAATGCTTTTTAGTGATTTTGTTTTCGTAAAAAAAATGTTTTTCATTGCAAAAAAAGTTTTTTTGTTAATTTTTGTGGTAAAAAAATTTTTTTTGCTAGTTCTTTTTGGTAAAAATAATTTATTTCGATTATTTTTTTCAGCAAAAAATGTTTTTTTCGTTCGGTTGTACCTCCCCCCCCCCCCCCCGTATGTTTCTGCCGGCGTCCATGCTTGCCCCAAAGATATGAGGAACGTGGGTTTGTAAAATATCTCTGCTTGAGATAGATTGTGTTAAATGGGTTTCGTTTGTCAATTTTATCAATTTCTTGTGATTGTGATTTGCTTTTTTAATTACCGTTCAGTTATAAACTTTCAATGAATACACCCACGACGATTTTAATGTGCAGCATTACCTATTTTAAAGGCTCTTAATTATTGTTTTTTGTAATCACGCAGGCTGACCGTATCCAATTTGTGGAACGCCATGCTTTTATCAGTGCCCCGATCACAGCCAGTAATAGGCAGTCAAATATTTTTTCCAAATTGTCCTATCAAAATTATGTTTCGGTAGGTATATGCTAAAAACGTACTTTTATCTCGATTGTAAACAATTACAAATTGAAATAATCTTAAAAAACCCCGTTTGTTAGACGAATTAAATGACAGCTCAGAAATTTTTTTGTTCAAAACGTATATCAATTTTATTTAAACCTTAATTTTGCTTCCTATGTGAAACAAATGTTTCGCGTATGTGGCCCGCGCAAAAAGAAGCTTGGCATTGTTATAATATGAACAAGATACACAAAAGAAACCGGTTTCATGGGCAACCGAGATACTAATAATAGACAGGCAAGCGTCCAAGAGGCGCATGCGCTCGGTATTTTTTTTTACTGTGAAAAAAGCGCTGCATCAACTGAAGATCAAAAGTCGCATCATCATCATCATCATCATCATATTCTACGCTTTTGGCTATTTTGTTAAATTAAATGTGTGACAATATGTTGAGAACGGTTGGAAAACGTCTTTGCTATTTATTATTAAATTCTTCGGATGAACATGTTGCACTAACCCTTTGTGGGCCACAAGCTTTGCGGCAGAGTTAGAGTTTGATGATATAGTATACATTAAAAAGATTTCTTTTTTGTTACTGATGTTGAAATTCTGATGTCTCAATAACAAAATAATAATACTAAAATTTATTATTTTCTTGTATTTGATAATTTATAAATTTTGAATACAATGTGTCCCATACCGACCTATAATAGGTTCAAATAACCGGCCAGTATGCATACGCTTAGCCTGTTTTCAAATACAAATAATCATTTCGAATTTAATGAATTGCTGGCTGTGACAAACATAAATATTGCCATTATTTTATTAACCCCAAGACTCAAAAAGAGGGGTGTTATTGGGTAATTGTCTCGGATTTAAGTTAAAACCGTTGAAACACTTTTGCAAAGCCACTACAAAAATAACCCTACTCAATTCAGTGCAAATTACCCTTCTCTATCACTCGAATAATAGAGGAGCACTGTTGTAGCTCTCAGTGTTCAAAAGATACTTTTTGTCTTCGGTTGCTCGCCAGAGGGCGATCGGAGCCGATTCCGATTTAGAACTTTTGACGAATTTTGAAAAAGAAAGTAACCGTAACTGTATAAACGCGTAGAATAATTGTGCAAAATAATAAGTTTCGAATGGTGGATGTGGTTAAGGGTAAATATTTTAAGATTTAGTAAATAATGCGGGTTTTAGTTCCTTTTCTCCAGAACTAAGAAGTTTATTGCAGCTACGATTTAGCAAGCCCTCACAGGAAAGAAAAATGACGGATTGAGGTAGGACTATTTAATTTTATTGTTTAATTGCACTGGTCAAATTTCTGAAGTAATTTTTAACAATTAGTAAAAAGAACCAGTTTTGATGTTTTTACAATTTTTTTTTTTTTATCTGAAAGCAGGCCCGTCAATTAGGGGGGTGGGGGTCAGTTACCCCCTTCCCCGGTTTTGAAAAATCAATGTATAAACAAATGAGTGGGCGTGGTTTTTGTTGGTTGTTTTCCGATGAAATTGCATTGTGTTTGCATCCCTTTGACATTCCCTAGAAAAACTTGAAATGGCGGGCCTGTTTGAAAGGTTACTCGATATAGAATATTCTTAACTAAGATTCAAGAAAATTTGTTCAGCGGTTGAAGATTATCAGCTCTTTTCCAGTTGTTGATGAAGGGATGTGAGCAACTTCTACTAGTCTGTTCGATTCGAAATTTCGTATTCTGTGACTTGACAGATGGTATTACAACAACGTGGTAATTTCAACCTGATGCTATAGAATTGTCTGAAATCAGCATGATGTTCATTAAAAAAAAAAAAAAAAAAAAAAAAAAAAAAAAAAAAAAAAAAATGTCGGCCCTGCTTAAACAAATAAGGTCGGTTCCAAGAAATATTATTCGATTAAGCGGGGTATTCTATAAAGCGAGTATCTATAACATTGCCTCTATGACATGGGAAATATTTGGTTCAGAGATATTTTATTCGTGTAAGCGGCGTATTCGGTTATCCGTTACCCGATTAAGCGGGCTGACAGTAGGGGAGACTGGGTACGGTTGTGACAATTTTTATTTGCTCCCATATAGATCCCTTAGCATTGCCTGTGAGCTGGTTTAAAGTTGTTTTTATGTTAAAGTGTTTATTTGCCTGCTTATAAACACTAAAATTTTCTCCCTAAGTACAATAGTTAACTCACAGGACCAAATTAAACAAAAAAGGAAAACATGTCACAACCGCCCCCGCCCCAGGGGCGGTTGTGACAGTGCTTGGGGTCGGTTGTGACAAGTTCAAAAATACAACAAAACAGTCTAGATCACTTTCAATTTCAAGTAATATTAAACGTAATTCAACATAACCTTCATCTGGGAAAGTTTAACATTTAACAATGTGTCTCGTTCAGTTGAAGTAGCCTTATACCAAGTTTTACAAAAATATCAGGTTTTTGGAATTTCGTAACGTCTGTTTTGGCAACATTATGCACATCCTGTGGGTCATAACCGTGTCTGTTCATAACAATTCTCAAGTATCAAAGGAAGATTTCACATTTATTTGTTTTATTGAAGCTTGTTACTCTTGAAAGGCTAGTTGCATAAGCTACTCGAACAGACGTGAAACATTTCTATTCATAAATGAACGGAACCATTTCTCATATCTGCTTTCAGCGTATATGTAAGCTCAAAAGCACTTTATTATGAGCAATATAACCTATGCATACGTTGTTTTCATTGTGACAGCGCCAGCCGGCTCCATCGCGTTTACGAATGAATGTTTCGTAGCAAAGACTTACGATTGACGTTGCATTTCCAAAGTTGCCCGAAAGAAAAAAAAAGTTTCACTTCTTTATAAGCTTTTTTATATTTCATTAGGTCACACTGCCCTATTTCTGTCTTCTCCAAGCGTGTTATGGGCATCAAATATGATAAAAACATGTTTTACTCGTGTCACAACCGTCCCCACGCAATTTGTCACAACCGACCCCAACCCACTACTTTTGAAAACAGCAATCGCCATGGCAATACAAAATATCCTACATAAAAAGTAATCACTGGTATTTCACTATTAAGTTTCACTACTAACGGGGAGAAAACTTTCATTTCTCTATCTATACCCATTCAACAGGAATTACTAAAAGACATCGAACAAAAAAACTTACTTTTGACTGTTAAAAACAGGGTGGCCACAGACCTGGAAAACAGGGAAAACCTGGAATTATCAGGGATTTTTAAAATTCTGGAAAAATCAGGGAATAATCAGGGAAATTGGGAACAAATCAGGGAAAATTAAATCAGAACTTCAATCTGTAGTTTTTCAACACTAAAGTATTAAAAACGATTACATCTTTGCTAATCTTATGGACATCTCAGACACTTAGTAGAAAAACCGTCGTGAATTGTTCATAAGCAAAGATGTAAAAAGGTAATTGCAGGGGTTTTTTTTCAATTTTTTAAAATATTTTTATATTATTATTATTTTTTTTAATATGGCGAGTTAAAGTGGATGGAACGCTTAGGATTTCTTCCTTGGAATATTTTGAAAAATGCTGAAGCCTGAAAAATCCAGGCTGTTTTCAGTAAAACTAGTAAGGGGAAGAGTGTTTTTCTTTTGGATAAAATTATAAAACTGCAGTCTTAAAAATGCGAAATTTAAGCAATCTTTGGTGAACTTAGAAGGGTTTCGACTGTTGTAATCCAAAAAAAAAAACCCTAAAGCATTAAAAGCTAAATTTTAGGCTGTTTTTGAAAAACTTAAAAAGAAGGAATTTGGAGACTTTCTGCCAAGAAATGTTTGAAACTGAAAATTAGGGAGGGGGACTGTAAGTAGTTAGTGATCTAAATGTATAGAAGGTGGGGGGTGCTTAGAAAAGAGGGAAATTCTTACAAATGGAAATTTTGCTCATCTTTTGTGAACTTATGAGAAGGGGTTCAAGGTACTTTCTTCAAGTTTTTGTAATGCTGAAGTATTAAGAACTCTGTTTCAGGCTACCTTTGTGTGAATTAAAGAGAGGGAAGGATATCTCTAGAAAATTTTCAAAACTGAAATCTTAAATATTTTGTGTGGTGGCTTAGGCAATGTCTAGATAAAGGGAGGAGAGGCTTTTTGTTGGAAAAATCCAAAGCTGGTGTTTTAAAGATGCAAATATAGGCCATCATTTATAAGCATAAGGTTCTGGGGTTGTACTGGAAATTTTTGAAGCTGGATTTGCTCGAACTTCCCAATGAGCAAACTTTCAGTGACTTAAAAGAGAGGTTATTTGTTTGATACCTTCTAATTTTTTTTTTTTAAAAGTTGCCGTCGTAAAATTTTAACGTTGTCTTTGGGGCTTTAAAGATAGGGGTGGGAGTTTTTCCTAGAAAAAGTTCCGAAACTGAAACGTTAAAAACAAAAACTGAAGCCATCTTCTGATGAATTTAGGGAAGGGTTTAGGGGGCTCTCTCCAAAAATGTTTTGAAACTGAATTATTAAGAACTCTAAGCTATCTTTGTATAGCTCAAGCAGGGGGAATTTTGAGGCTCTCACCCAAAAACTTTTCAAAATTGAAAGTTTAAAGTTTTTAGTTGTGTCTGGTGATGTAAATTTTGGAGAGAGGGGAGTCTGTATAGAAAAATATCTGAACTGGAGGCTTTAAAATACTGATTTGGGCCATCTTTTGCAAAAGTAGGAGATTTCAGGCATTCTCCCCCTAAATGTGTTTCAAAATTGATGATTTAAGAGCCTAATTTTAAGTTGCAATCCTTTATAAAGTTAGGAAAAAGTCAAAGCTCAAATATGTAAAAAACACTATTTTATGGTTTTCTTTCAGTGACTTAAGTAGGGAGGATTTGGGGCTCCTCTGCAAAAATAATTTGATTTAAAATTGAAGGTTTAAATCTTTTAGGGATTGTTTGCTGAAGAAATAGTATGGCTTATACATATTTGACCCCCTTTGATGAACTTGGCTTTGGTGTTAAACTTTGGTGTTTGTGCTTTTTCTCTTGAAAAGTTTTCATAACCAACATATTAAAAACTTTTAAACCATCTCTAGATGTCTTAAGGCTTTGGAGATTTTGTGCAATCTTGAAAGTTTAATTTTATTTTTTGTGAAGTTAGAGGGAAGAGTAGCGGCGAAAGACGTTCCTTAAAAGTTTTTAAAAACTGAATTAAAAGTTTTTAGGCTCTCTTTGGAGATGTTAGAAGTTTAGTAAACTGATTTTAAATTTGAAAAACATTCCTTTTGTTAATGACTTTTTTAGTGTTATTAAATAAATCAAAGCAACCATGTAACTTCAATTTTTGTTAACAAATTAGCAGTCTCAAATGCATTTCTTGTTATTGTTGCTCATTTTAGAAAAATAATAATTAATGCCTGAAGTAGTTTAAATAGCCAGAAATATCCAAGTATCAATTAAAAGAAATTGAGCTTCAAGAGGATAAAAAATGCTCCGTACAAGAAATCAGGGAAATTTTTAGTTGGACAGGGAGAAATCAGGGAAAAGTCAGGGAAAAAGATTTTGTTGTTCCTGTGGCCACCCTGAAAAAGTAACCAACCCATCTGCTAGCATTAATGTCGCTCGATGGCTACCGCAATGCTTTGACACACATTCAGACAAACATGCTGATACTCTCTCTCTTTGCTTCAACCAGGTATTAATTATGGTTTAGCTAATATGACGACTGTCACAACCGCCCCGCGTCACAACCGTCCCCAGTCTCCCCTACCTTTAAAATTTTTTTTTCTTTCATTGATGAGTGGAGATTCAAAAACTTTGTTATTTGAATTTTATACAGGGGTGCCCACAAGGGGGGATTATGGCGCAAGTTGCGCCATCAAAATTTTTGGGGGGGATTTTTTAAAACTAATTTAATTATTTATTTAAATTATTTAATTTATTTTTAATTTAAATTATTTCTTTATTATTATTTATTTATTCATTTTTTATTTATTTTGTGCGCGTGTGTGCGAGCTTAAAATGCCTGGAAGGGAAAAAAAGCGAATCTATTCTGCACATAGTTCAAACTTTAAAAAAATTAATATACTAAAAAAATAATAGTTATAATTTAAAAAAATAAATGAATAATATTTAAAAAATAAAGAAATAGTATTTAAAAAAATAAATAAAAATAAAAAGCACAAGAGGGTTGTGAAAAATTTGGGGGAGGGGGGGGGATTTTGCGCCATTGAGATTGGGGGGGGGGGGGATGGGCACCCCTGATTTTATACGTATGTTTTCTATTATGTCAGAAAGAAAAAAGAGCATGGCTTTCAAATCCTTTAAAATTTTTATTTCACATGCAAAATATTACTAGCTTTTCATATCTGGCAGTCATACATTCACATTTGAATATTCAAAATAGAATGAAAAGCAAGTTTTACAGTAGAATACACGTTCTACAATATTTCCATGCTAAATAAATGAAACCTGTACAACGAAGAAAATTATTAAATTTACACAAAGTTGAATCACCGGAAGGAATAATCAAACAAAATAAAGACATTTCATACAATATATACAAGTAAAATAAATGCTAATGATACAATGATTAGTTAAAAGACAATTATTTATTTAAAACCATAATTAAAAATCACCCGCAGAGAAATTTTAGATACAAGCTAATCCATCACGTTTTGCCCATGGGTAGAAAAAAAAATAAATGAAGCTATAGTACAGCAAAATATATTGTAGAGCAGCGATTCTCAATCGGTAGTCCGGCGGATCTGCACCGGTTCGCAGAAAAATGGAAAGCAATTTTTGTAAGAGTTCCAAAAAATTTCGGATTGGGTTTGAACCCCAAAAAACTCACCCTTGAGGGGTGCGTTTTTAGGCCCTGATAGACATCTTTTGAAATTAAAATTTTTCGATTTCGAAATTAGAGAGATTAAATATCAAGATCATGAGCAAATTACAAAAGGTGGTACAGATGGGTTTTTCAGTATTATTACTTAACAATGCATTTAGATATTAAGAAAACAGTAGTTTTAAAATTTGTAATTACGAATGTCTTACTATTTAGAATTACAATATTACATATACTTTGAGTTTAAAAGACACCAATGAATCCAGTAAATTTTTTTTTTTGAAATTATCATGTAGTTGGTAACTCTTGTTCGTCAACTAAACTTCAATCTAAAACTTCAAGAAAGGTTGCGATGAGTTAGCTTGCATCTAAGTAGGTTTTGATTCGCTAAAGATCAATTTCTTAAAAACTACTCCGACTAGATTTCTAAAAATTAGAAAACATATCATGCTTTTAAAAATGAATACTGTAACATCACAATACATCCAAAATGAAAAAATGTAGCCAATTCTCGTTATTCTTGTCACTGACACTTAAGGCTTCGTTGAAAACCAACAGTTGATTATCCTTTGCTGTACTATCACATAGTTAACGTTCTAAGACAGCTATGTCCATGAGCGCTTACAGGGGGTGTGCATTTGCCTCTCTGGCTAAAAAAATTTTTTTTCGCTAATTTTTTTAGTCGAAAATTTTGTTATTTTTTTGCTAAATGTTCAGTAAAAAATAATTTTTTCTTATTTTTTTAGTAAAAAAAATTGTTCTTTTTTGGTAAAAAAAATTGTTCTTTTTTGGTGAAAAAAAATTTTTTTTTGCTGTGATTTGTTAAAAAAAATTCTTTTCTCTCATTTTTTTTTTTGAAATAAAAACATATTTTTAGTTCAGTTGCACCCCCCTCTCAAGTATGGTTCTGCCACGGCCCATGGTAATGTCTGAAGATATCAGATGAATTGTGCCCCAATAAAAGAGGTTAACTTACTATGAGAGGAAAGCAGAGAAAGACGGAGTGGAATAATGTCAGGAAAGATTCACACTATTCCACTTTTATGTTTTTCATTTGCCAGATTGACATGAAAATTATCATAAGAGGTATAAGTAATACCGGTAACAAACCTTTTAAATTGATGCCAGTCCCACTAATACGTTTCTGAGGGATATTGCTAGAGCACAACGCCTATGGTAACCATGGTAGTTCTATAAAGCGAACGCATTTGAAGGTTTTAATCAATCGTTTAATGTTACTATGATTCTGTGTATGCAAGGGAACATAAATGTACGCAAGCCATGCGTAAAAAATAAGCATTTTAATATGTTTACTTTTAGTTAGGGTTCCGATTATGTTTGTTCCAATAATATTTTCCAGAAGTGGAGGAATCCACTAGAAAGTTCCATTAAAGATCATATCAGTTAACGTGTAAATAACAGCTAAGTTCCCCAAGTTCACAATTCAGAGTTTTGATGGCATTTAAATACACAGAATACATTAATAATATACAAACATAATGCTTATTACATATGCTTACAGTAGCGAGACTCATATGATGAAGCAATAAAGCTTAAAATTTGATTTTATTTAAGGTAATTTGTGATGTTTTTAAACTGGAAATAGAGGATTTTATCTGTTCTCAATTACAATTTTTTAATATATAACCGATTTTGTAAAAAAATAAATGCGATTTTATTTTTTTTTCTGATTTGTAAAACTCTCGCATTGTAACGACCTCTGTGATGGGCCGACCCTGTGCCTTCTGGGAGGTGACAGTACACTGACAAAGCTTTGGTGTATGATTATAATGAAAAATTGTTTTTTTTTC